>JAJOOH010019873.1:0-19071 GCA_029582605.1 Solanum gracilifrons | reverse complement strand
GAAATATTTTACACCATAGGTAATGTTGTATGTGTGTGTGTATATATATATATATATATATATATATATATATATATATCTAAAACAAAGAATTGGTCAAGTTAAATATTTGACATACATTAAAACAATATTTCATTGTAACAACCTATTTTTTCGTAGAACACATTTTTGATATTATATATTCTTTTTTATCTCTATAACATTCTACTTATAATAATGTTGACATTCACTATAGAAGTACCTCTTTTTCATAAAATTACCTCTCTATGATAGCCTTACTCAAATATTAATTAAGTAAAAATATTTTCTAAAAAATATATATTATATATAAAGATAAAACATTTGAATATTTATGGTAATCGTTATTAAGGTCATGCACATATGAAATTTCAAGCATCAATATTTAAGAGAAAATTTGTATTTAAATGGTGTCCATTATTTTTTGTCATAACCTTACAAAAATGGCTATTGATGACCTTTTTTATATTTATATTTTTTCCTATTTTGTTGGTAAAATTTGTTTACAAAATTGAGCGAAGTAAAAAATAATACTACTAAAGAAACATCACTTTCTCCTCATATTTAAACTTTGAATGTATTTTGAAATGTTTCAATGATGTTTGGTCATTTTGATCTCAAAAAATAATTATTTCTATGACAATCTGTATTTATCATTTAAAAGAAATTTTTCTATGTTCTTTCAATTATAATAATTTACTTAAAAACTTAATTTAGTAATATTAATTCCATTTCCATTTTACAATATTGTATACTATATGATATGATACAGACGTGCAACGCACACACAGTGAAACTAGTTACCTTAAAAGCATAAACTCCTAACTTGAATGTTAAATTACTATAATATCCCTAACTTAGGTTGTGACTTTTTGATGAGTTGTGACTTTTTCAAAGAGTTTTAACTTTTTCAATAAGTTGTGACTTTTCCAGTTGTGAAGTATTGTAACAAAATAAGTTCTATCAAGGTTGTAAATCCAAAATTAAATGAATGTGCCGTGTAGTGATGTCACAAACAAAAGGTAATTGATTATCCATTAAAAATGTATGAAATACGTTGATTTTAGAAGGTTATAATTACTCATCAAGTAGTGTAACAAATCAAGTCCTACATATTAATGATCCGAATATGAAATACTATTTTTATTATAGAAACACCGATCAATCCACATATGAAATACCTTAATATAACTAGGTGGTGACAAATATAAACTACTAAATACGTTGATATAATTAAGAGATAATAAATATAAACTACTATATATATATATAAAATTTTAATTAATAAAATCGACTTCTAGAGGTCAGTTTATTTAAATTATTATTTCATTTAAATAATACCGACTTCATGATGTCGGTATTTATTAAATGTTTTGAATTGACAAAACCGACTTCAAGAGCTAGATATAATAATATAGATAATTATTTTAAAAAGTACCGACATCTCATGGTTGGTAAAATTAACACTTCTTTTTAAAAAACGAATGATAATTATTTTCCCATTTATCTCAAAACCCTAAGTCACCTCTTTCACTCTTAAGCAGCCGCAACAAACCACCTCTCTCAGCCTAAGCACCGCCATGCCACCCCTCTCCACATCGACCAGCACCACCTCTATCACGTCGATTGGCGCACGACTCAGCAGCAACAACTCACAGCAACGGACGTCGGCAGCAACAACAACTCGCAGCAACGAACGTCGGCAGCAACGCAGGTCGCATCAGTTATTTTTTAATTTCCAAAAATCATAAGTTTCCATTCTCCTGTGAATTCTCTCTCACTCCTAGGCAGCCGCAACAAACCACCTCTCTCAGCCTAAGCACTGCCACACCACCCCTCCCGACATCGATTGGCGCCGCCTCTATCACGTCGACCTGCGCACGGCTCAGCAGCAACTCGTAGTAGCAGACGTCGGCAGCAACAACAGCTCGCAGCAACAGACGTCGGCAACAACGCAGGCCACATAGGTATTTTTTAATTTCCAAAAATCATAAGTCTCCATTCTCCTGTGTTATTTTTAGTGCTTATTTAACACATATTTTTGTCCTATGGGGTCGATAATTGTGTTAGGGTTTCACCCTGATTTTCTTACCTTATTTGAAGTTTATCTTTTCCTAAAAGGAAAGACAAAGTATTACCATAAATACTTTAACTTTTCTCGAAAGGAAAATGTTATTTTCTTCCATATTTGGTTTATTCTTTACTTAGAGGAAGAGTTTGAAACTCTATAAATTGAAGACCTCTCTTCTCATACCAAGAACACAAGAGTATCCACAATGTAGTCGATATAGAGTTTTGTTTATGGGGAGGCTATTCTCCTAATAGAATTTATGTCTTTTAATAGTAGTTTTCAATATGTATGTTACTTGAACAAACTATATAATAATATATTTTTAGTATAAGTTTTTATCATCTAATTTATCGTCGTCTTGATTTGCAGTTGTAAGCATCTACATGACGCCTAATCACTTTTGAACCCAACAAACTGGTTATAGTTTAACAAATGGAAGAGGAAATTTGAAGTTAGTGAAGAAACCATTTCTTTTGAATGTTCAACTGAAACTACACAAAGATTTAAAAATAGAAAAATACTATATTTTCTTTTCCAAAACAATGGAGAATTTGCAAAAAAAATTAAATTTAGCATTATGTATGATCAATTTTAGGTACTTACTGATCCTAAAATTGTTTGAGCCATTCTTGAATGTTATAATGACTGAAATCTCTCTTTAATGACCGCTGATGAAATTTTAAATTGTTTATTTTTGTGCTAGGCAACAGAGGATGCTCGACATCTAAAGAAGTTGTTATAAGACTATACTGCTACTTTCATCAAAGTAGGAGATAAGGTTTGGTGTTTTTAAAGTTCTAAAGGTCAAGAACAATTGGTTTTTATAATGTGTTTGTGTCCATCTAGTATTGACACTTAGCTTTAATTTTGTGATAATTTGTTTGTGTCCATCGAGTATTGACACTTAGCTTTAAATTAGGTGATAATATGTTTGTTTAGCATACGTACCAACACTAGTTGATCCTATTGATGAAAAAATTGATTTTCTTGCACGATCGATTTGTGTCCATCTAGTGTTGACACTTAGCATTAATTTAGGAATAATGTGTTTGGTAAGCATTAGTACCAACAGTAGTTGATCCTATTGATGACAAAATTGATTTTCTTGCAAGATCGATTTCTGTCCATCTAGTGTTGACACTTCACTTTAATTTAGGAATAATATGTTTGTTAAGCATAAGTATCAACACTAGTTGATCCTATTGATGACAAAATTGATTTTTTTGCAAGATCGATTTTTGTCTATCTAGTGTTGTTGAACAAAGTATAGTTGTTTGTCTTGTCCCTAATAATTTAAATTTATAAATATATTTTATTTACAGAAAATTTAGTGGGAAATTAATTATATTCTCTATTCTTGTTCACCTAGGTTTTTTTTGTTTTCATCATTTTCTTTTTTCCTTCAAACTAATTAAACAAGGCTATGAAATAATGATCATATATCATGTAATCCCTTGAACTTAAATTCTATTCCTAAAGAAATTAGGAATACAACGGCCAGATTGTGAAGGACATTGATCTCTATATATAGTTCAATGTCCCTCACACTTATTATAAAATTGTGTTTTCTGATGCTTTGTTCCTTCCAACATTTCAAATAAATCTCAAAATTATTCTTCTCGTGTTCCTTTCAAGAAGTATCAAAGAAATTCCAATCGGTGTCTCATTGATTCAAGGCTTTACAATCTTTATAGACACCTCTATTTAATACATATTCAATGTTTATTTGATTAGTGTGCTTTTGATTTTGAAATTTTGTGGTGAGTATTTTACAAAGAAGAAAAGAATGTCATTTTTGAAGTATTTGATATGAAATTCTTTAACGTTTGTCAAAGAAATTAGATTTTCATAATCATAAATTAGTATTTATTACTTATCAGTCTAGAATGGTTTAAGAATGAATATATAGGATGTCTCTTTGAGTTGTCGAATTTTACATTAGTTTCGGTGAAAATATTTAATACAGAGAATTCATATAGCCAATCCTACCTATTTGACTTGAGGATTTTATTGGTCTGAAAAATGGATAACATGGGAAATCTGTGTGTAAATTAACTTTATTTGTACAAATGATACTTCAAGCATAGAATAAGCATGAATAGATGTGTCACAATCCAAAATTGGATTATGATGGCGCCTACCATAAACTCCCAGTAGGCAAGCCAAAGCTCAAATAAGGCGCGATAAATAAAACTAGAAGTAACTAATGAGGAAGGAATAATAAGACATAGAATAAAGCCTTAGCATAGATGTGTACATAATAAAAAATATACAAATAAAGGCCCAAAAACAAATAGAGAAGATGGATATATAGAGAACCAACTCCGAACCTGGTGTCACTGGTACAAGAGCATCTAAGTACAAAAATGGATTATATGCAATGGGTCTGTCTAATCAAAATACAAAATACGTAGACAGTGCAAGAGAGATAGAAGCAAGTCTCCGTATGTCAATAGCTCAACATGATCCAATATCAACAACCTCGAGAAATCTAGAATCAATAAGGGTGGCTCGTATTGGGTGTTGGATGATAAAAAGAATAGAAGTGCAGTATGAGTATCAAAACACGGGTACTCATTAGGCTTCATAGGTCATTCGAGCTCAAAAAAAGACTATAAATAAGAGAGGCACGATAGTGATAACACTAAAAACGAGAGTAAACTATAGATACTCATAAACACTGATAGTGAGGAGAATAATAATAATGATAAATAATTCATGCTAATATAAGTCTATCATAGACCTCCCAAACATACCATGCGAGATGATGTAATGCACATGTGGCCAATGCATAAAAGTAAAAAGCTCTGAAATTATCTTGTTTGCCTCCCCATGGGCTCCTTGGGACATTTCATAGACCCGGTACCACTTAACTATCGAAGTAATAATCATAAAATCTGAAATTCAATTTGCAGGGTGCCGAAGCAATATACCCTCATACGCAATAAATATAAAAGCTCTAATATAACCTCAATGGACACTATAGGCACCTCGAGGCATTTTGTAGACCCACTGCAACTCAAATACAATTAAAATAAATTAATTAGACAAAGGGTCTTAGGAGTGACCCACAAATAGTACATAAAAACCGTACATCTATTAAAAACCATAAAGGCGCAGTACCTCAAAGAGAAAATCTCTTTGAATGTCAAAATTTCCATGACAATAATAAATTCTTTCATAATATTCTATTGCAATGAAAACTCAGTAAAATTTCAGTAGGAATGCCTTTAAAGCTGAAATCCAATTGTTTCATAAAAATCAAATACAAAGGTAAAAGTAATTTAATCTTTTTAAGGTAAAAATCTCTTTAAAGAAGAACTCCAAGAAACGGCACAGTGTCTCATAACAATCTAACTTTCCACAATATTGAACCAACAATATGCTCCCCCAGAGTTCAATTCAAGCAAATCTGAGGCATACAAATTTTAAAACCAAAACTCCACAAGTTTATCACCTCTATCTCATATTAAGGTCAAATGCAACTCTCATGCACATGGATGCGTGTCAATCACAGTCAAATAAGTCAAAACACATTCATATAACACAAACTAATTAGTTAAACGCCATCACATTACAATTGTACTAACCGGAACTCTAGCCAGTCCAAGTCCAAGGCCTTGGACCCACAATCACAATAACATAATAAAAGCTAAGTATCGGGATAAACACACAATTGTACTACAAGCAGACAACACATCAACAATAAGTTTCAAACCACCTAAAAGTACTACTAAGGATTTTATATTAACCAAAGCAAGACTAAACCCAACCTAAAACAAAGGCTTTTAAGGCTAATATACTAGTCTAAATCCAAAAATGGTCAAAATGTGACTACGGATCATATAAGAACAAAATTTTTCCTTACAATCTTCTTAACGATAATGCAACCCAATTTACATAGAAACTAACTAAGCTAAGTCTAAAGAAGGAAATCGTAACCTACCTCAAAGTCAAAACCGTACTCGAACGACTACTCGTGAGCATTTCCCTTTTGAAAAGTCGTAAAATGTTGCCACACTATCAAAAATTGAAATTTAATTTTAAAATGAGACTAATAATGCCCATATCAATGTTGCAAAATTTAGATCGGGAATAAGGTTGAAAACTGACCATCAGAGCTCGACAATGAAACGAAAAACTAACTTTGTTTTTATGTTTCCGTTGAGGTGAGGATCACATGTCCCAAAGTTGGGTAAATACGGTAGTGTAATTAGACTTTGAATGGTCCAAACTACACTTTAAAGAATTTGAAAATCAATGAATCAAGTTCCAAATCAAGAATTAAACACAAAAATGGAGCTAGAATAAGCAATAGAAAGTAAAGAAAAAGATATTTACCTTAGAATCAAGTGAAATGGTTGAGAAATGATCTCTAACACATAAGATCGAGCTCTCATCAATAAAAATCTGACCATAGAGAAATGAGACAAGAGAGAGATATATTACTCAATGATTGTCACCCTAATGGACCAATGGTAGCTAAAGTGGCATCACTGATGTAGAGAAGGAGCTGTTGGAGTGGAGGTCAACACTAACCTCCAACTCTGTGGGAGCAAGCCAAATCTCACAAGAGTTGGGCTTACCAGAATGGCAAAAGGCTTGTGGGTGTGTGCTTGCTAGAGAAGACAAGCCCTGTAGGAGTGGCCAAAGGCTTAGTTAGCAGCCTTCGCTGACACGTCTCATTCTTCACATGAGCGGCATCACCAATGCGAGCCATGACTCACAAGAGAAGTTGCATCAGTGGATGTCGCACCAGAAATTAGAACTAAACTTTCCATGTCCCGAATGGACCCTCAGCCTCAAGATTCGACTGAGGTTCAACAAATACAAACTATAGATATGCTATCCAATTAGAAACGACATTCCAGACTCAATGAAAATGAAGAAATGACCAATGGAGGCCGTCTCAATGAAATGTTGACCAAATTCCATACTACAATAAAACAATCAAAAACAACTAATCAAAAAAGCAACCCAATCTCAACCTAGAACAAACTCGAGATTTCTGAACTAACTATGCTGACAGAAATATCATCCGAGCTTGTTTACCCGAAGTCAACCATTTCCATATAAAAACTCCAAAATGAGGAAAACTCCCTCAAAGATCTCCTGACCACCTCAAGAAGCATGTCATTCTAACAACTAAAAACACAACATCAAGATATGGGAAGGGGAAAATGGAAATAAACACTAAATCAAGAAAATGACCTCGAGGATAATAACAAGAGGCATTTGCGGTTTCATGACAAATTCAGTCACTATTTATCTACTTAAAGAAACTTGAATGATGTTGGGAATTGCTCTTCGCGCCATTACAATTTAGGTTTTCAAAAGGCCGATAATCCAATTTATTTGTTTCTCATGATTCCTATTTCAAAAAGGAAGATATATTTATTTTGTGTCTAGAACAAGTGTCCTTATCTTGCTGTTACTAAGTTTTGTTGTACCGAGAATGTTAATTTCAACATCTCATAAATTTGGTTTTGTTTTCGGCTTCCTAAACATTACACAGTTTGGCATGAAGTTCAATTTTTTTTCCATCAAACGGGAAATTTGTTCATGAGCTTTTGAATAAGAAACTTATGAAATTCATAGGCAAGACGTCCCCTTTTTGTTGGTTCTTAATTCCATTTGTTCGAAGTCCTTTACATTTGGCTAAATTATGGAGATTTTCAATAAACATGGTTAAATTTAGAAGGTGATATGCAATCATTTCATTTGGATGTTACAATACCACAATTAGATTTAGAAAAGTCTAATCTATTTAATTCATTAGATTGAACGGTATAATGTTAGACACAATTGTAAGTTCTTCATTGTTATATCAATACCCTTATCTTTTTACTAGTTAGGTTTAGTTTCCGTAAAGTTTAGAATCGTTCATGGGTTCGTATCTGTGCTTTTCTAGTGTTTGTGGAAACTAAATAGCGCATTAATGCATGAAATCCATAAAACAAATATAATCAAATTTATAGTTTCACACTTAATCTGACTTGCCTTTTGGTTTTAGGCCATTGTTACTTTGTATTTCTATGTAGTAGTACCCTTTTTTCTTTGAATGTCTTATTTTCGCCTTTCAAGTTTGTAGGTTTTGTGACGTGCATTTTTGTGATGATTGTATTATAGGGTTTGAAGAGTCAAAGATAGTTCTTCTCCACAATATTTATGTGAATAAACTTCACGCAATAACTAGATCATTGAGTGTTTCTCCGTTTGTTGGTTGAGTTTGAGAGAGATAGTAAAGTTAGCTTATTTTCTACCTGTCAAAGTTGTAGTAAATGAAATGTAATAAAGATGAAGATGTTACGGCTAGAGAAATTGATGAGAAAAAATTAATCGAGAAGGATATTGCTGGGGCTCAAAAATTTGTTTTGAAGTCTTAGAATTTGTTTCTAGACGTTGATGGTATTTCTCAATTCATCGACATTATCAATGTTAATTTTTCTCATCAGAAGAAGAAGACTACTGGTGAAATGGATTTTCACGGTATCCTTTTTGTAGAGTCCTCGGCTGATGATGAGACAATAAAAAAAACATTACAGAAAACTTGCTCAAACTCTTCATTGTGATAAAAATCTACATGTAAGGGGCAAGGGGCACTTAAGATTATATTTGAAGCATGGAGGTTGTTGTCTGATAGAACCAAAAGAATGATGTTTGACAATAAGCATGGATCTTCTGCTTCAGGGTGTGAAACTTCTTACACCAAAAGAAGCTATGAGTGCACTGAACTAGGAGGGTTTTCTGAAGAAAAGAAATTTGTTCATTAGAACTAATGCATGTTTTTTTCCAATGAAAAAGGTATGAATGGCTAGGTGTTCAAGATAGTTGTCCAATTTAGAAATTTGCAATATGCTAACTAATAAGGCTAGGATGGAGATCAACAAGAAGCTTAAAGAAAGTGGAAAAGAAGAAACTAACTTCGTTTGTATATAGTGCTGCTATTGATTTTGAACCAGAAGATAAGTCAATGACAGTTCCTGATTTGGACATTCATAATTTTGACAAGTGTATATTTCTTCCCATTGGCCACATTTTATACTTGTCAAAAGTATGGAAGTCTGAATCGGGAATATTCATTGACTTAAATTCTAGTTCGAAATCAATAGGAGCACTAAAGATAGGCGAAGTTTGTTTCTTCTTTTTCCATATATTTTCCTTCTTAGATGAAGTTGGAAAATTTGTGCTCTACTTCTAATTGATCTCCATCCTAGCCTTATTTGCTAGCATAGTGTGAATTTCTAAATTGTACCATTCTCCTAAATGCCTAGCCATGCGTTTCTTTTTTAATAGCTTATATCAGCTTTTGAACAAGTGGAAACTGAATCAAGAATAAAACATGCATTAGTTTTCACGAACAAATTTTACTTTTCCCAGTTCAATTCTTATTGTTTTAGAATCCTCACTTTGGAAACAAAAGATCCATGTTTATATTCCTACATCATTCTTTTGGTTCTATCAGAAACAAACTCAGAGCTTCAGATATAATCTTAAGAGCTCATCTACTCCCAACATATTGACTTTTATTAGGTTTAAGAGCTTGAGCACGCCTTGTGTAATATTTTCAAAGTGTTTCATCATCAGCTGAGGGCTCTATAGAAAGGATACCAGTAAAATCCACTTCCCCATTAGTCTTATTCATCTCATGAGCAACATAAACATTGATAATCTATAGGAATTGAGCATTACCATCATTGGCTGGAAACCTATTTTGAGCCTTCAAAGCAAATTTTTGACCTCCAGCAATGTCCTTCTAGGTTAATTTCTGCTCACCAATTTATTTGGCCTTGAGAAATTCATCTTTGTTACATTCCATTTGCCTACAATTTTGGTAGGATGCAAATAAGCAAACTTTATTATCTCCTTCAAATCAACCAGAAAATGGAGCAACACTCAATAGCTTGGTTATTAGGTAAAGATTATTTACATAAATACTGGAGATAAGAAATATTTTTGATTATTCAAACCTTAGAATACAAACTTTACAAAAATGCAAGTCACAGAAGTAAAAACTTGAATGCCAAAAATAATACCATAATAGAAAAAAAAGTTACTAGTTATCAAAGTTACTGCTTAAAGAACGAAATGTAACACCCAAGATTTCGAACAAAAGGATACTCAATAGTTAGCATTTAAAAATCATCCCTGACCATACTTCCAAGGAGGCTTCCATGATTCGTGGATCATTCCACAAGCCTTGGAATGTACTCGTAGAAAAGATTCAGAGAGTACAATATTGTCCCAAGTTCCTAGACTTGAAAATTTGGGTCGTAGTTGATAGTATGAACCTTACTTAGGGCCCTAGGAATTGTATCATAGGATATGGAAAACTCCTAAGTTCCATAGAAGCATTCTATGAGACTTGGAATGGCCTTGAAGATTCAAACTTGAAAAAAGACAAAATATCTGAGTTTCACGATGGCATTCCACGAGCTATGGAATAGCCTCGTAGACTCACCATTTTTCATGAAATCAAAGGGTGGAAATCCTAAACATCAACATTTAACTTTGATTAGGGGATTATATCATATTAGATACTCATTTTCTCTCATATTCTATGCTATAGACTACCCAAACCTAGCTCCTCTTCGAAATGCTAATTCTTCATGGTATGTAAGGCTATCATAGTGAGAAACTTCGTTCATCCTCAAACGCCACATCTACAGTTCCGATTAACAAGATTTAAAGATAAGGTTCTTACTCCAATGACCATTATTTTGAATTTCTCTTTCACAAATTGTTCATTGTTGATTCCAATGTTGAAATTGTTGTACTTCATATTATTAGTGATCTTTGATTGATTTAGGATTCATGCTTATACAACCACATGGTCCCTTCTTAGTTAAAGTTATGTGAAAACCTTGTCATATTACTTCTTATGCATTAATTTAATGAGTAAAGTATGTTACAAGTCTTAAAGCATTATTTTCAAAAAGAGTTTCAAGAAAGTGCAATTTTCTTTAAGTGCATTATGTTTAGAAAGAAAGAAAAGTCAATTGCAAAATAAAGCATAATCGATTTTAAAGCATGTTTAGTCAGTTCTAAAGAACCATGTTAAGAAAGGTCTCAAGAAAGAGATTTTCAATTTTTTTTCCTAAAGTGAGACATTTTTCTTAAAGTGGGACAACTTTAAAGTTATTTAACACCGATGCATATTTTAGGATTAGTATGAAGAATCAAGTTGGATATGGGTTCAGATAATTCAAACTCTAGAATTACGCTACGAGCGTAGGATAGAATCGTACCGTTCATTTAGATAACTCACCACTAAGACCCTAGTAAAGGCTTAGAGATTGGATACATTAGTCAAGTTCTTTCTTTACCCGGAAAAGATAAAGAATGACTCTGACAATGTGGTCAAGATGTTATATCATCATAAGGCTCATGTTATACCTGTCGGTTAGCATAATTTCCCATGAAAAGTAAAGTTGCATTATATTCAGTATTTGTCATATATATTTTCAGTTGTAAAGTTTATTGTTAAAGTACACATACATACTTTGCTATTTTGTTGTCTTTATTACGGTCCATCATCTGATCTACTCTTCATCTCTGTATTTTTAGTTGTAATCAATTGTTTCATTTAACTATTTTACATATCATACATTCAATATATTACACTATTCGGTCCTACATTATTTTATGATGTAGATTCAGGTATTTATTATCGACAACAGACGCATCACTGGGTCTTACTTTTATACAACTTCGATGATACCTCCTTTCTTTCAGATGTCTCTGGTCAATCTAGGGTTTAGTAGTTATTATATATAAATAGTAGAGTGTTCATGTAGTTGGGGATAATATCTTAACACACCTATCTTCAGTACATTAGACGCTTTATAGAGGAGTTAGTTGAGTTAAAGTCTCTAGTATAAAGTCGATCCTCGTTCTTCTTATTGAACAACTGATTGAGGGACCTCTATATATCATTAAATCATTTACACTTTATGATATGATCAAATAAAGTGTAGTAGGTTGAACTCCGTCTTTATGCATTAATCTTCTTCCACTTATTACATGCGCTATTATTTCCTGATCCATCGACATGAGGACTTGTGTTACTTCCATTAACAACATCCCACAAATCTTCAACAACAAGTTATGATTCCATACATGTCTTCCATAACTTGTAATTGAATTGGTTCAACAACTTCATCCCCAGTCTATATGACCGTTGAAATCTATACAGAGAAACCAATTACAGCTAACCCAATCTTGAAATACAATTAAGAAGCCGCCAATGTATGGCTATGGATCTAACACCATGTATGGAAATACTAGAAGAAAAGTATAATTGTGGAGTCCTCATGTGAGCCCAAAATTGTTAACAAGGATCAAAAGATTCAACTAAAAAGAGAAGCTAGCAAAAAAGAATGAAGAATTTGGAAATGATAACTTGATTTTTGAAGAAGCTTTGAATTGAATTTTCTTTGAGTTGATTACAAATTTTCACAATCCAAAACCACGGGTCATGATGACACCAATTACAACCCACCAGTAGGTAAGCCTACCCTTAACCTGGAATGTGAGTATAATCCTATGGTTGGCTTACATACTGGTGGATTGCAGTAGGTGTCATCACGACCCGTGGTTTAGGGTCGTGACAAATTTGGTATCACAACTCCAGGTTTACTGATGTCATTCGTACAAAGCTGGTGTCTATTAGAATCCTACGAATCAGTCGATGTTTGTGTTCATTTTTTGGTAGGCTACATGACATTTTAGGTAATTCTCACCTTTGATTCCTTTTCATGAGTCTTAATCATGTTTAGTTTCTAAAAATATCATTTTTTCTATTTTTTTATAGATGGTCCGTATGAGGGGTGCAATAGCTAGGGACGATGCTCCTGAGCCTACATGTAGGGCCCCAACTAGGGGAATGAGATATGGATTGACCTTGAGGTCAGAGATGAGCTGTAGCACCATTATCTATATCTAAGTATGTGTATACCGATCTTGGTATTCTATTATGTTGCTTATGAATTTACAACTTTAACATTAGTTTTGTATATATATATATATATATATATAAAGTGCTCGTATAGATACTCGATGTGCTCCCCCTACTAAGTTAGGGGGCGTGAAAATTATGATAGACTAGGAATTCATGAACTTTCACTTATGTTAAACAAAACAAAAATTATAAAGATGATGTTTTAAGTTGCAAGTTAGAAATTGCAAATAGATAAATATGAGACACACACACCCCATCATATTTTGCATTTTAAAATTTTACTTTGAATTGTCTTTTTTTAACAAAAATATAAAAATAAATGGGTTCAATTAGAATCAAGAAAATTTGTGGAAAAACACTAGAAAAAGGTCTTGAGAAATGAAATGGTCAATGGAAAAAAATAACATGTCATGATCCGAGTCTACACATTAGGTGTGACCAACACTCAAGGTCATCAACGACTTCAAGCAGACCTTTGGTACTGACATGTTGTTAATGAATTGATATGACATTTTATTAAATGCGAGCGAAAGTTGAAACTTAGTTAACTGAAATATGTACTAAATATAAGTCTGAGTAAAATAATCAAGAGACCCACGGAACTAAACAATTAATGTCTAAATAAAATCCTCTACTATCTAGAACTAGAGAAATAAATTTGTCGGGACATGGCCCCCAACTACCTTAAAACAAATAACATAACTAGCGATAAGCATACCAACTAACTAATCCATGAAGTCCCCGAATGAGGAGGGCTCATCAACTACTGGTTGAAAAGCTGCAACCTGTTTTGCCACGAGTCTGAGAACGAATACCTAAATCTACATCATAAAAGGAAGTAGCATAGAAAAAAATATGTGGTCAGTAAGTGAAATGTACAGTCTATCTAAGATGTAACCGGACATAATCATAAAGTAACATAATATAAATGTAAGGCATCTCAAAACTAGAGTATGTATGTCATATCTTACAAAATCTTAATAATGATGCAAGTGCATAAAAGTAATAGTAGCTTTACTAGGGAATTTCTTACAACCGACAAAGACAATTTAAGCTGATGATGTCCAACTTACGATTCAAGTTACGTGGCCTGTCATATACCTTGCTAGGTATAAAACATGTCTGTCTAATGTGGATCCACTTATTGAGCCTCAAAGGGCTAAATGAGTTGACTGCTAAAATGGCATATACTCAAATATATGAGACTTGGGTTTTCTAAACCTGCATCCTCTAGATGTTAAATAATCCTTCCAAAATAGTATACTTATATTATATGCTCATATTTAGGTAAACTATTTATCTGTCTGAATTAAGTGTGAGACAAAACTCATATCGATGAGACAAAGTTCAAATCATTCTTTCTAAAATCATATGCAAAAATTCTCTTTTTAAAATCATATATTTCAAATCAAGTTCATAGCTTCAATGATGAGAAACTTTCTACAACATGCATATCTTATGATTTCTGAAAATAGTTTTCATAATGGTATAACGACTCTAAAATCATGCTTTGAAATATAAGTTTCATGAATCATAAACGATATCATGTCAATAACAAATAAGAATGAAAATGAAGAAACTATTAAGTATAGAAAGGAAGTACAATAGTCAAAAATTCATAATCATGAATTGATAATTCAAAAAATCATGCAATTCGAATAAATATGTGATGAATTGGAAATTGGGTTTGATAACTCTATGTAATTAAGCTCGTAATCGAAAAATCTTGGACATGATGATGAAAGAAATTCCTCATTGAAATCTTACATACGTTAGTGCTTGATGGAGAATTGTGGAAGATGAACCCTAGTTTAGTGTTTCTTTAAGTTGTTGAGCGTAAAAGCTTAGGAGTAAATGATAGGGTTTAATTAAAAAAAAACTGATTTCTTACATGTTTAGGGCCATTTAGATAACTCTTCAAAGGTTTTAGGATAAAAATACCCTAAAAACAAAACTTGGCAAATTTTGACCCTGCCCCACGTTGGCTCCAAACTATGGAGCTGGAAGGTGAAATTTTATTCAAGTGGTTAGTGAGGTCCGCTTCCTCTCGGTGACATGGACATGGTCGTGGATCTAGGATCGACCCGCCAGCCAGGTTGGAGCATGTTTGGTATATCAATTATAACATTTTACTTCAGACTCCCATTAACGAACAATTGGAGGCATTGGAAAGAAGACTCATAGATCTTAATTTGATAGGTAATGGATCACCCAACTCTTCATAATGCGAGAGTTATGATAATTTGAAATTGACCGTTATATGTACTCATGCGAAAATTAACCGATAGAAATGCTTTAAATTTTACTTGGTGTTTGAGGTACCTTATGACTCTAAACTAGATTTGATACACTTAATACGCTAAGTAAAAGACCTTAACATTAAAGAAACAAGATAAACTGCAGAAGAACTTTTTACTTCTTATTGCTGGAATGGAAATAAATATACACGATGGTCTAACTATTTCCTAAGATAACCCCACAAAATGGGGAGATAATCCTAAGCCTAACACTGTTAGAGACCTAGTCAAATTAGAAGGGAAACATTAAAATAATGGTAAAACTCAATAGTAACAAATGACTAATAAAATATTAATTAATAATTCTATCTAACAGCTGTACAAAGCAACTTATGCGCTGATATGCCCCCCTCAAGGTAGTCATGTGCAACAACACCTAGCTTGAACTTATGTCTGTCAAAGGCTGATTTGGAAAGGACCTTAGTTAGAGTATCTGCAAGTTGGTCTGTGGATTGTATACGGACAACTTGAACTTTCTTGTCCTGAACCTGATTGCACACAAAATGGAAATCCACCGCATTGTGTTTCATGTGACTGTGAAAAATAGGATTTGCACATAAATTCGTCGCACCAACATTGTCACAGTAGATAGTTGGGACTTTTTGAAATTTAAGTCGCAGTTTTGCGAGAATATTTGTGACCCAGTTTGTTTCCGCAAGAGCACTTGTAACTGCCCGATATTCAGCTTCAATGGAAGAACGAGAAATCGTTATTTGCTATTTGGAGGACCAACTCACATGATTTTGGCCATTAAATAGAAGGTATCCTGTAGTAGAAGCTCGATCATTGACGTCTCCAGCCCAATCCGCATCAGCGTACATATGTAAAGAGAAATAATTATGGCGCATCAACCGTAAGACAAAATAAGCACTCCCTTGAAGATACCTTAGTACCCGTTTGACAGCTTTTCTAATGGCTCTTGAAGGGAGTCTGCATAAATTGTGACAATTTGTTTACTGTAAAAAAAATGGCTGGACGAGTGAAAGACAAATATTGGAGCTTCCCTATCACCCTCTTGTATCTGGTTGCGTCAACTAATAATCCACCATCATTCACCTTGAGAACTTCATTAGTACTCATTGGCGTTTTAGCAGGTTTGCAATCAGCCATATTCTCCTCACTCAATCTATCACTTGTATAGGTAATCTGAGTTATAATAATACCATGCCCACTTCTAATGACTTCAATACCTAAAAAGTAGGTGAGAGCTTCAAGATCTTTAACAGAAAATCTAACTGCAAGGGAAGAAATAATTTGATTAACAACTGAAGTATTGCTGCCAGTAACAATAATGTCATCCAGATATACCAGTGGGTACACTGTGGCATGAGAATGATGACGAACAAACAGGGAGCTGTCAGACTCAAATTTTATGAAGCCTAACAGGAGCAAATGGTTCTTGAGCTCATTGTACCATGCTCGAGGAGCTTGTTTGAGTCCATAAATAGCTTTAAGAAGATGACAAATATGGGTTGGACATGTCTCGTCTTCAAATCCCCGAGGTTGTTCCATATAAACCTCTTCATCCAAACGTCCTTGAAGAAATGCATTATTGACGTCAAGTTGACGCAGAGGCCAATCAAATTTGATTGAAATAGAGAGGACCACACGAATAGTAGTTGGTTTGACTACTGGGCTAAATGTGTCATGAAAATCAACATCGGGACGTTGGGTAAATCCCTTTGCGACCAATTTGTCTTTATAACGATCAATAGAACCATCAACCTTTCGCTTTATTCTGTACAACCATTTACAAGCAATGATATTTTTAGACGGATCAGGAGGTACTAATTCCCACGTGTGGTTTTTATGCAGTGCATAAAATTCAGCTTGCATAGCATTCTTCCACTCTATGTGTTTGCTTGCTTGGTTGAAGGTGTTGGGAGTGAATATAGGTGGGAGGTGAGCCACGTAATCAAAATATGGTTTTGATTTATGGATATTGTATTGTGAGTGGGTAACGACTTGATTTGGAGGCAAAGGGGAAGGGTGTGGTTCGGGCAAGGTTGGGACGGAGGTGTTCGTTGTTGCTGCTGGAGTGGAGCGACGAGAGTACACGAACCGAATAAGAGGTTTTGGTGATGGTGGATGGGATGTTGATGGTAGGTGAGGTGATGGAAATGGTATTGGAAGTGAGGAAGTTGACGGGACGGGTTCAATGGAAGTTCTCTCGACAAGGATGGAGGATGACAGATGAGAAGATTGGGCATCAGGAAGAGAAGAAAGTGGAGGAAAAAAAGTAGGAATAGTACCTGGTATCGAAGACTCTGTTGGAGCGCAACTGGATGATACAGTATCATGCGTGTGCCGGATGGTATCTACATTGGTCAAAATAATAGGGGGAGGTAAAGCTATACAAGGTACAAGAGAAATCATAGGAGAGATGTCTTGGTTAGTTGTAACCAACTCTTCCCAGGCAAGTGGTCTGAAACATGAGGAAAGCTTTGAAAACATATTTTGGAAAGGAAAAATACTTTCAAAAAATTTGACATCACGAGACAAGTATATTTTTGAAGATTTTGGATCAAAACATTGATAACAATGATAATTTGATGAAAATCCCAAATAAATACAAGGCGTCGATCGTGGCTCTAATTTATTCTTCGAGTATGGTTTGAGCCATGGATAACAGAAACACCCAAAAATTTTTAGTTGAGCATAATCTGGATTTGTACCAAATAACATTTGAAAAGGTGATTGATTTTGCAAAAGGGAGGTAGGTAAGCGATTGATCAGGTGAACTGCATATTGACAAGAAAAGGACCAAAGGGTCGGGGGAAGTGAGGCTTCATGGAGTAATGTTCTTGCCGTTTCAATAATATGTCTATGCCGTCGTTCGGCAAGAGCAACTCGGTGAGGGGTGTATGAAGGATCTAAAAGATGTTCAATACCTTGAGAGTTTAGGTATGGATCAAGACTCTTATATTCTCGACCACCATTAGTATATAAAGAAAGAATTTTTGTATTGAAATGATGTTCCATTAAAACTTGAAAGTTTTTGAAAAGTTCTTTTACCTCACTTTTATGTTTCAAGGTATAAAACCAAATGTATTTGGTAAATTGGTCAACAAAAATGCAGTAGTACTATTTTTTTAACAATTGATAACACTGGAGAAGGGCCCCACAAATAACTAAAAATGGTTTGAAACGGTTTTGTACTTGAAAATGTAAGTTGTTGAAAGGGATGCCGATGAGCTTTATTTGATGAACAAGAATTACAAACTAATGTTTTTTCTTGTGTACAAGGCAGCGAGAATTTATTTAAAACAAAATTCGAAACTCTGGCATGTGGATGACCCAATCTACGATGCCAAATGATAATGGAGGACGAATTGGAGGAGGCAACATGTGCTTATGGGGAAAGCACCGAAGGTTAAGTTGGTCACTCATAAAGACCGTCTCTACTCCGACCGTGGACCAAATGAGTCCCTGTGATCATGTCCTTTACACAAAAATGAAAAGGAAAAAATTAAACCTAGGTTAGATTATCTTGACAAAATTTAGAAATTGAAAGTAAGTTACGCTTAATGGTAGGTTGATTTCACGTATCAGGACACTACTTCCAGTTCAAGTGCCAATGATCGTGAGTAGTAAAATTATGTTCTAATCAATCATAGCTATAAATATTTACGAATAAAAGCATACTAAATCAAAAAAGTGACAAGAATGTCAATTATCAATGGGGGGGGGGGGGGGGGGGGGGGTTGTATTCAATTAATGAACAA
>JAJOOH010019872.1:0-10046 GCA_029582605.1 Solanum gracilifrons | reverse complement strand
ATGTACTGATGCCAGTTGGCCTGCATCTTATTATGATGCAGATACAGGTACCCCGGATCAGCATCCTGCTCGTCGTTGATCCAGCTGAGCACTCCAGAGTCTGTGGTGAGCCTCCTTGCATTCCGGAGGACTCAATTATTTTGTGTACTTAGTTTTGTTCTATTAGGATGTTGCGGGGTCTGTCTCCACATCCATCTCAGTATATTAGAGGCTTCATAGGCAGTCAGTCAGTCAGTAGTTTTGAGTCTCTCATCCATGTATATGTATGTATATGTAAATATTCTATTTTGAGACTCGAGTTGCCCCTTTGGGCCATATTTTTTATCAGTTAAGTTGTTTATGTCTTTGCATGGCATTGAGTTATTCTGTTGAGTCAGGTTTCCGCTGAGTTAAGACAGCCAGGCCAAGGGTTCGCTTGGGGCCAGTAGTGGTCCTCGAGTGCTGGTCCCGCCCATGGTGTAGGCTCGGGGCGTGACATGACAGACCCCGCAACACCCTAATAAAGCAAAACTAAGAGAACAAAATAATCGAGTTCTCCGGAAAGCAAGGAGGCTCACCACCGACTCTGGAGTGCTCAACTGGATCAACGGCGTGTCGTATGCTGATCCTGGGTACCTGCGTCTGCATCATAATAAGATGCAGGCCAACTGGCAGATGTACATGAAATGTACGAGTATGCGAGCTGGAAGGCTAAAACACAACTTAAGCTTGAAAAAAGTACAAGAGAACACTTACCTTGGTTCTGTACGACTCATGAATAATTGAACTCAATATATAAGCAATAAGACACATGCAATATGTATAGCTTTGAAAACATTGTAAACAACTTAGTTCTTTAATGATTAAGGCAATAACAAACTCAACTTTACTTATATAAAGTAATATAACTTTAGTGGGAGATTCTTTAACCGACAACCACCACTATGAGCCCTAGTGGTGGTACAACGTTTTACCTCACGTTGCCCAAGGACCATCCTATACCTGACCGTGATATAGGAAGCTAACTTTACTAAGTGGATCCACTAGCTTAACTTTACGTGATCATCTAAAAAGTATGACCCGTTAAATCCCATGTTAGCCGTATGGTTCTTATGGAGAGTTGAGTTAATATGAACTCGTGTCCCCAACTCGGTGCTCAAGACTACTCCCAAAAATATACTTTGGCTCATAAGTGTTTTAAACACATCTTTCTTTAACTTGAGATAATTACTCAAAATCTAGCCCAAAGGCTCTTTTGAAATCGATGTTCCTTTCTTACTTAAATGTAAAAACATTTAGAAACTTCTTTGGGAAATACATAGTTCCCTAATAACTTTTGAGAAATGGACTCGACTTTATGCTCTTGACTTAGCTTGAAACTTGAGACTCTTCACTTGACTTGAAACTCTATATCATTTTTCTTGACTTGAAACTCTATACCCTTTTACTTGACTTGAAACTTGAGTCTTAAAAATGAAGTTAAAAATTCACTAAAGACTCTTGAACAACTTTAAAACTTGCTTAACTTCTAAGCTTGGCTCTAACTTCACTTGACTTTGATCCTAACTTTCTTGAATTGAATTATGAATTCAAGGGTAATGATTTGTGTTTGGAAGGACCCCATGATGTTTAGGAAATAATTTAGGACAGCTAAACTTAAGAAGAATTACAAAATTAAATTCTGAAAACAATGGAGTCCGTGACGCAGAGCAGATTCTGTTCACAGAGGGAACAAATCTGCGACACAGACTTGTTTCAGGCAAGTTGCCCTACTTTTCTCCTTCATGTTGCCAACTCTAAACCCTCTTAACTTCAAAGGTTCAGCAGCAAAATCACAACCAAATCATGTCCCAAATCAACAAGGAACTTCAACACCACAATCAACAACACAACCAACAACTTCAACAACACAACCAATCTTTTCTTGAAAATAAAACGAATTTGGAGTGTGGGGGAAAGGAGCAGCCCCAACACTAAGAATCATAAAATCCCTCAACATACAAGAGATTCGACTCAAAAACCAACCGGAAACATGTCCCAAATCACAAGAATTTCAACACAATCACAACCAACAACTTCATCAAATACAACTAACAACTTCAACAAACATAATCAATCTTTCTTTCTTTTCTCAAAATTAAACGAGTTTGGCGTGTGGGGGAAAGAACCAACCAACACTATGAACTCACATACCAAGTAGGGATCACCCCCGACGATATCCACGACAAAAACTTGCTTGATCACCTCTTTCTCCTCTTCTTCTCCTCTTCTCCTCTTCTTCTCTTCTCCACTCAAAACCCTCACTCTCACTCTTTAAAAAATGGGGAAAACTAATCTAAAAAATCAGTCCAACACTTAAATATAACCAAAAGAATTGATTAGGGAAAAGACCACCCTTAAAATTTTCGGACGGATTTCTCTGCCAACTGCCCAACTTCCAAAGGGAATAACTCCCTCATACGAACTCGAAATCGAGCAAACTCGGTGGTGTTTGAAAGATCATTCCACGAGCTTCGCAAACATAACTGGAACTACTCCTAACTCATCCTGAAATAAGAGTTATGACTTCTCAAAGTTGGCCAAAAACTCATTTTTTTTCCACACCTAATCAAATTTTCAGATTCTGAACTTAGCCAAATTTCCAGATTCTGAATTTTTTTCCAAAAATGACTACTTCCAATTTCAAGCTTCTTCATATTCATTTTAAATTGTCGGATGTTACAAGGTTCCCCAACTCAATACGAAGGTCATCATAATATTTTTTGAGAAAAAAAAATTTGGGTGCTCTGGGGCACTAGATCCTTGGGATAATACACACGAAAAATTGAGAAATTTGCGCGATTCCTAAAATGGGCCTATCAATGCGAAAATGGGAGTGAAAAAATGATGTGAGTACACGCGATGGTTCCCCAACTCAATACCGAGGTCTTCATAAAGTTTTTTGAGAAAAAAATTGGGTGCTCCGTAACGCCCGATCCATAGGCTAATACAAACGAAAAATTAAGAAATTTGCGCGATTCCTAAACAAGGGTCTGTAAAAACAGAAATGAGAGAGAAAAAATGGTGTGACTATACGTGATGGTTCCCTAACTTAATACGAAGGTCCTCATAAAGTTTTTTGAGAATTTTTTTTGGGTACTTCAGAGTGTCAGATCTATTTAACACATGAAAAATATAGGAGTTTGCGCGATTCTTAAAAAATGGCTTGTAAATGCGGAAATGAGCGTAAAAAATGGTGTGAATATGCGTGATTGTTCCCCAACTCAATACAGAGGTCCTCGTAACATTTCTTGAGAAAGAAAATTTTGGGTGCTCTGGACGCTAGATTCATGAGCTAATACACACGAAAAATTGTGAAATTCCTAAAAAAGGGACTATAAATAAGGAAATGGGAGTGAAAAAAAATGGTGAGAGTATACGTGATGGTTCCCCAAATCAATACGGAGGTCATCATACTATTTTTTGAGAAAAAGATTTGGGTACTCTAGGGCGCCTGATCCATGGGCCACTACACACGAAAAATTGAGAAACTTGCGCGATTCCTAAATCAAGGCCTGTAAATGCGAAAATGAGCTTGAAAAAATAGTGTGAGTACACGTGATGGTTACTCAATTCAATATGGGGTCCTTTTTAAGTTTTATGAGAAATTTTTTTTGGATGCTCCGGACGCCAGATCAATGGGGTAATACACACGAAAAATTGAAAAATTTACCCGATTCCTATAAAAGGGCCTGTAAATGCAGAAATGGGTGTGAAAAAAAATGGTGTGAGTACACGTGATGGTTCCCTAACTCACTACAGAGGTCCTCAAAAAGATTTTTTATAAAAAAATTATGGGTGTTTCGGACGTCATATATATGGGCTAATACACACGAAAATTTGAGACATTTGTGTGATCGCTAATAAAGGGCATATAAATGCAAAAATGGGCGTGAAAAATGGTATGAGTATACGTGATTGTTCCCTACCTTAATACGAAGGTCCTCATAAAGGTTTTTTGACAAAAAAACTTTTGGGTGCTCCGGGGCGCTAGATCCATAGGCTAATACACACGAAAATTAAAGAATTTGCCCAATTCCTAAGTAAGGGCCTGTAAATGCGGAAATGGACGTGAAAAATATGGTGTGAGTATGAGTTATAGTTCCCTACTTGATACGGAGGTCGTCATAAAGTATTTTGAGAAAAAAATATTTAGGTGCTCTGGACGTCAGATCAGAGCTAATACACACGAAAAATTAAGAAATTTGCACGATTCCTAAGAAAAGACTTGTAAATGTGAAAATGGGAGTGAAAAAAAGATTGTGAGTATACAGGATGGTTCTCTAACTCAATACGAAGGTGCTCATAAAGTTTTTTGGGAAAATAATTTTGGGTGCTCCGCGACTCCAGATCCAATGGCTAATACACATGAAGAATTGAGGAATTTGCGCGATTTCTAAAAACGGGTATGTAAATGCAAAAATGGGCATGAAAAAAATTGTGTGAGTACACGAGATGGTTCCCAAACTCAATGCGGAGGTCCTCATAAAGTTTTTTGAGAAAAACTTTTGGGTGTTTCGGACGCCAGATCCATGGGCTAATACACACGAAAATTTGAGAAACTTGCGCGATTTCTAAAAAAGGGCTTGTAAATTTGAAAATGGGATTGAAAAAAATGGTGTGTGTATACGTGATGGTTCATGAACTCAATACGAATGTCCTCATAAAGTTTTTTGAGAAAAAAATTTGGGTGCTCTGCGACGCAAGATTCAAGGGCTAATACACACTAAAAATTGAAGAATTTGCGTGATTCCTAAAAAGGGCCAGTAAATATGAAAATGAGCGTAAAAAAAATGGTGTGAGTATATTTGATGGTTCCTCAACTCAATATGGAGGTCCTCATAAATTTTTTTGAGAAATTTTTTTTGGGTGTTTCGGACGCAAGATCCATGGTCAAACACACACGAAAAATAAAGAAATTTGCGTGATTCCTAAAAAAAGGCATACAAAATGAAGAAATAGGCATGAAAAAAATGGTGTTAGTATACGTGATGGGTCCCAACTTAATACAAAGGTCCTTATAAAGTTTTTTGAGATTTTTTTTTTGAGTGTTCTGGACGCTAGATCCATGGGCTAATACACACGAAAAGTTGAGGAATTTGCGCGATTCCTAAAAAAACCCTGTAAATGCGGAAATGGCGTGAAAAAAATAGTGTGAGTAAGTGGTTCCAAACCTCAATACGGAGGTCCTCATAAAGTATTTTGGGTTCTCCAGACGCTAGATCCATGGGCTAATACATATGAAAAATTGAAAAATTTGCACGATCTATAAAAAAGGGCCTGTAAATGTGGAAATAGGTGTAAAAAAAATGGTGTGAGTATACGTGATGATTTTCTAACTCAATAAGGAGGTCCTCAAAAAGTTTTTTGAGAAAAAATAATTTAGATGCTCCTAAAATGGAGAAATTTGCGCGATTCCTAAAATAGTCCTGTAAATGCAGAAATGACGTGAAAAAATGGTGTGAGTATACGTAATGATTCCACAACTCAATACAGATAAATTTTTTTGAGAAAAACAATTTGGTTGCTCCGGACGCTAGATCTATCGGCTAATATTAACATACGAAAAATTGAGAAATTTGCGTGATTCCTAAAAAATGGCCTGTAAATACGGAAATGGGTGTGAAAAAAATGGTATGTGTATACGTGATGGTTCCCAACTCAAAACGAAGGTCTTATAAAGTTTTTGAGAAAAAACTTTAGATTGTTTCGGAGCACCAGATCCATAAGTTAATATACACGAAAAATTGAGAAATTTTCGTGATCGCTAAAAAAGTGTCTGTAAATGCGAAAATATGCGTGAGAAAAAATGGTGTGAGTATACGTGATGGTCCCCATCGCAATACGAAGGTCCTGATAAAGTTTTTTGAGAAGAAAATTTTGGGTGCTTTGGACGCTAGATCAATGGGATAATTACATAGGAAAAATTGAAAAATTTGTGCGATTCCTAAGAAAGAGCCTGTAAATGCGGAAATGAGCAAGAAAATAATGGTGTGAGTACACGTAATGGTTCCTCAACTCAATGCAGAGGTCCTCATAAAGTTTTTGAGAAAAATAATTGGGTGCTTCGGGGCCCCATATTCATGGTTAATGTAGCGACCCTAAAAATTGATAAGTGAAATTAGAGCCTAACGTATGAATTTTAAAAGTTTAAGCATAAATTGGAGTTGTGAAATTTTCCAAAAAAAAATTTGACGTTGCCTTAAGTTTTATTTGATAAGTCCATGTGGGCAAGGGGCGTTTTCGTAAATATTAATTTTAGTTAAATTAAGAAGTGGGTATATTTTATTTTATTTCTAATAACTATATATGGTATTAAAACTTTTAAAAGGTATTTTTGAATTCATTCTTCAAAATTAAAACCCCCCAAAAGTTCTTTCCTCTAAAAGTCCTCTCAAGCTCAAGGAAGAAGAAGATGTGGGCAACTAGGGTTTCGAATTGAAGGTTTCTTCCATCAAATTTTCGTGGGTTTTCTCAATACTAAGGTATGGTGGCTCTTTATCTAAAGCTAGTTTTCGCTTTAGAGCCAATTTCAAAGGGTTTTCAAATTCTCAAAAGTTATGAAAAACTTCTATTTTTTACTCTACTCAAGGGTTCTTGCATTAAATGGTTTTAAATGATGGATGGTGATATTTTGATATTAAATTGATGTTTTCAAGTGAAAAATCTCATGAACCCTTGATTTCACAAATTTCTATATTTGACTTACGAAATGGGTTTGTTGATAATGATTGGGTATTGATGAATTTATGCTTAGAATAGATTGTATTGTTGATGTTTATGATTTTCTATACCTATTGATTAATGTTGATGATGGCTTTGGAGGATGGTAAGTTGGCTTAATCTCATATTATTGACATAATTATTCTTGCTTGGTTTGATCCACTTATGGTGGAGGTGTTTAATTATGGATTGTATTATGAATATGGCCTTGAAGGCATTATCTATTGAATTAAAGTGTTATCAAGTTATGAAGTGTTATTGTACTATGTGAAGTTAAATATGTGAAGGTATTCTTATGGTTATAAGGTGATCTTGTACAAAGTGTTATTGTAGTGTAATTGAAAACATGTTCTCTTTAAATGTTCATATGTGACGATTGTTGGACTATGAAGAGTCCCTATATGGTAATGTTGTGACTTGCTTGGTAGACTTAGATATTCTTTCTTGTTACTTGAAAGCTCTTTGAATGAGTGAATATCTAGGATCGGTAGACCTAAGCATGGGGCCCTTTCTATGAATGATAAAAGAGGACTTCTAGATTATATCTTGAATAGGCTAGATCTAGCATGGTACCCTTTTTATGAGTAAGTCTAGACTCCTATATGTGAATGATAAACCTTGAAGTGGTGAACCCTAGGGGTAATGACCTTCTTCTTGTGTGAAATGATAGACTTAGAGATGGTGGACCGGAATGGTAACAAACTCTCTCTAAGAAAGTCAATGAGCTATCCTTGAATGGACCTTGATCGGCTAGAACTAAGAAATGGAGCCCTTCTTGGTAGAAGTACTATGAGTTGGCTGAACTTAGAAATGGGGTCCACTCTAGTGCATACATGTGAATGAATTACTCTATGGGAACTAAGGCTAAGCACCGAGTGGATGTGGTTAGGATGGTGGCCCTACTTAAGTATGAGACTAGGGCACAATGAACATCCTTGGACATCCCCTAAACCATGTGCCTACATGGGTTGCTTATTAGTTCTACCTTTGGCAAATAGAACACCTTCCACGGAGTAGGGTAGACTCCGGATTCCATGCCTAGTTAGTATGGTCTATGTCGGTTAATGCCTATTCCCATCATGTGGGATGTGCACTCTAGTTATTGGATAGGTTCTACAAAGTGTAGATGGTAGTATGAGATGCTATCTACACATTGCACGAGTAGGCCTAGAAGATGCTAAAGTGAATTCCCTAAGTCTAAATGACTATTCTGTGAAAGTCCCCTAAATGCTTAAATGTCTCCTAAGTGGTTCATTAAAGAATTTTGACTTAGCATGTTATATTGTAATGGTACATTCCTTATCTATGGTAACCCTTAGGAACACTTTGGTGTATATAAAGAGATTGTATGGGCGGTCACTTCATGTTTCACTTACGTGTGGCTTTGGGTAACTTGAGATAGAGGTCATTAAATGATGAAAAGGCTTACTTGTCGCTTATGTTCATGTATTGTACATTGGTACTAGTTGAGTATGTCTATTATGTGGGTATTGTCTTATATGTGGATAATGACGTGAAATGTGTCTCTTATAATTGTGATATGAAGGTTTTATCAAAAATGGCATGAAAGCATATATCTCAAATAAATGTCTGTTTTATCATGTTTTTGCATGGTCATCATACTTGGTACTTAATTGTGCTTATTCTATATTTTGCTCTATTTTTTTTACAAGTGTAGGTTCCGGCAAGTGAGCGGGTTCTATAGTAAGCTTGGGATTTGAAGTTCCTCCTAGATCTTGTGGTATGTCCTCATATGTCGAGGACAAGACTTTTCTATTCTAGTGTTATGATAAGGTTCTTGTAATAGACTTAGTAGACTTCTTTGATTATAAAGGATCGTGCCCCTAGTATGTTTTCAGGTTTATGTCTAAGATGGCTAAGAGACTTAGTATTCCGCTTGTATACTTTTGAAAGCTGTTTTAAAAAAAATATGACCTTTGAGTCTTATGGATTTTGTTTTAAAGAGTTCTTAATTCCGCACTATTTTACATATCTAATGTGATGAATACTAAGGCTTTGTATAAAACCTCCGAGAGGTCAAATACACATGTTACGACTTGGGGGTGCTCTCGGGTCGTGACAGTTAATACACACGAAAAATTAAGGAATTTGCACGATTCCTATAAAAGGGCCTGTAAATGCGGAAATGGGCGTGACATAAATGGTCTGAGTATACGTAATGGTTCCCCAACTCATTCTGGAGGTCCTCATAAATTTTTTTGAGATTTTTTTCGGGTGCTCCGAACGCCAGATCCATAGGCTAATTTAACACGCAAAAAATAAAGAAATTTACCCAATTTCTAAAAATGGGCCTGTAAATACAGAAATTGGTGTGAAAAAATGGTGTGAGTATACGTGATGGTTCTCTAACACAATACGGAGGTCCTCATAAAATTTTTTGACAAAAAAAAAATTGGTGCTCTGGGCGATAGATCCATGGGCTATATACACACAAAAAATTAAGAATTTGCGCGATTCCTAAAAAGGTGCCTATAAATGCAAAAATGGGGGTGGAAAAAATGGTATGAGTACACGTGATGGTTCCAAACTCAATACAGAGGTCCTCATAAAGTTTTTTGACCTCGAGGTAGGACTTACCTGCCTCGAGCCCCCACCCCCCGGCCCGAGGCAGGACTTACCCGCCTCGAGCCCTAACCCCCCGGCCCGAGGCAGGACTTACCCGCCTCGAGCCTCCTCCAGACCCTAGGCAGGACTCATCCGCTTGGAGCTCACCCGCCTCGAGCCCCCCCGGACCCGAGGCAGGACTCACCCGCCTCGAGACCCTCCAGACCTGAGGTAGGACTCACCCGCATCGATCCCCCTCGGACCCAAGACAGGACTCAACCGCCTCGAGCCCCCCCAAACCCAAGGCAGGACTTACCTGCCTCGAGTCGCACCCCTCCTCCCTCGGACTCGAGGCAGGACTCACCCACTTTGAGCCCCCCTCCCCAGACCCGAGGCAAGACTCACCCGCCTCGAGCCCCCCCGAAGCAGGATTCACCCCCCTCGAGCCCCCTCCCCTCCGAGGCAGGACTCACCCGCCTTGAGCCCCTCTGGACCCGAGGCAAGACTCATCTGCCTAGAGCCCCCCTCCCCCGCCGAACCCGAAAAAGTGAGTTTTGAAATGTATATATCACACGCTCATACATATGTGTATTGTACGACCTTGAAGCATGGGTTCTACAGAACCCATGAATCCATGGATAGATTTGCTACTGATTCCCAATATATTCCAAGAAAATTTATGTAAATTATCATTCATTAATAGGAGTCAGTCTTAAATCAATAAGTAGGATACCCATAAC
>JAJOOH010019871.1:0-22250 GCA_029582605.1 Solanum gracilifrons | reverse complement strand
ACACACTTTCGCTAGTGTGCAACAGTCATTACAAGAGAATCAATTCGATAAATGGCTAATCACAATGAGATGCAAAGAGTTCACATATTGTATATGTAATTTCATTTGGCCTCACCGTAGCCGTACATTCATGTTCGTTCAATTGAGAGAACTATTCAAGTCATCGGTATTGATAGAAACCGAGACTTAAATTTGTACGAGAACAGCCACTTTCAACATAAGCGGTGGTGAAAATTTTTGAAAAATAATAATTATTTTTTGGAAGGGTCAAAATCGTTTCGCAATTTAAAATAAAAGGAGTCATAAGCTCAAACATCCACAAAAAGTAGTGTAAACACAATTTTAAACAGAACAACCCAAATATACACCGAAACACAAATATCTAAACCAAGCAAAATAAGGTGGGTCTCACCCCACCACAAATAAGAGTGTTTTTCCTCAAATGCAAGTAATAAGAATCCAAAAGTAGATGTAAGTAAGATAGAGATAAGGGTAGAGAAAGGTCCTGGCTAATAGGTTGCTTCATCTGGTTGGGCATCAGTATCTGGAGTGTCTCCCTCCCGACTCTGGTGCTCCACTTCAGCTGTTGTAACGAGGTTAGCCTTACTCATATCATATAAATAATGAGCTGCACCAAAGATAGGTACCCCTCGCACAGTAACACCAGTAGATGCATCAGAGAAAAAGATATCACAGTGTAGGCAATCAAAGTGAGGCTTTTGCGCTGCTCAGATGGTTGTTGAACTTTTTTGGCTGGCAAAGTTTGTCCCTCTTTTCGTCCATTTGGAGATATTAGTTCTAATCACCGAACTCTTGGTGATTCGCTGATTAAGCACTCGACTCGCCGAGTTTTACAAAATCTTCAGTCATTATGAAGATCTAAACGGCGGTTTTCATCGAGATCGCTGAAATTGTCGGTGATTCGCATATAAACTCCAAATCTCATTGAGTTTAACAAACTTTAGTGTTTACGATGTCTTTAGTTAGATGGAGGATAAGGTCGGATTCGCCGACCCCTTCGACGACTTGCTGACAAGATCTATTGGTTGCCATCCTTCATTCATTTTCGTACTCTCACCTGCACAAACAACATACCATTTTATTACCGGGAAATAAGTACTGATAATAATAAAACTAAAGTAATTAAAGGGATTTTGGGTTGCCTCCCAAACATCACCTCAGTTAACGTCACGGCACGACACAGCATCGCCTTCAGGCGTCTTCCAAATATACCACTTCAACCAACGAAATCTCTTGACAATCTCCCAGATACAATTTCAGACGTTGACCGTTCACTGTAAATAGAGGTCCTTCCTAATCTTCAACTTTTATGGCACCATTCATGAACACTCGCGTTACTCTAAACGGTCTAGACCATTTGGATTTGAGCTTTCTAGGGAAGAGTCTAAGTCCCGAGTTGTATAATAGGACCCAATCTCCTATCTTGAAGTCTCGCTTGAGTATCCGAGCATCATGCCATTTATTCATCTTCTCTTTATAGATGGCTGAACTTTCATATGATCTGAGTCTAAATTCATCCAGTTCGTTCAGTTGCTCTGCTCTCTCCCTTGAAGTTTTTGACCAATCCAAATTTAAAGCTATCAATGCCCACATTTCTTTGTGTTCTAACTCAACGGATATATGAAAATCCTTACCATAAAACAACTGATATGGAGACATCCCGATAGGTGTTTTGTAGGCAGTTCGATATGCCCATAGAGCATCATCGAGTTTCCTAGACCAATCAGCTCTATTGACATTTACTCTCTTTGCCAAGATACTTTTGATTTCCCGATTCGACATCTCAACTTAGCCACTTGTTTGGGGATGATATGAGGTTGCCAGTTTGTGTTTCATCCCATATTTACTCAGTGCCATTGAGAACCACTTATTGCAAAAGTGGGATCCCCCATCGCTTATGATTGCTCTCGGAGTGCCAAATCATGCGAAGATGTAGCGTTTCAGGAATTGGACAACGCTTTTTCCTTCGTTGTTTTGAAGTGCGATGGCTTCCACCCATTTGGAAACATAATCTACATCCACTAAGATATATTTATTTCCAAACGAGCTCAAAAAAAGGACCCATGAAATCTATCCCCCATACATCGAATAGCTCAACCTCTAAAATATGAGTGAGAGGTAATTCGTGTCTTCTAGACACTCCGCCTTGCTGCTGACATTTAGAGCATTTCTTTGCAAACTCATGTGCATCCTTGTAGAGTGACGGCCAGAATATCCACTCTAGAGAACTTTAGCAGAGGTGCGAACACCACCATGGTGACCTCCCATTGGAGATGTATGGCAAGCATGGAGAATTTGTACCACTTCTTCTTCCAAAACACACCTTCTGATGACATGGTCAGCACACTCTCAGAACAAGTATGGCTCATCCTAAAATTATTTTTTAACATCGATCATGAATCTTTTATGTTGGTAAAAGGTCAACTCATCCGGCATCAGCCCATACACAATGTAATTTGCAAAATCTGCATACCATGGCGTATGTTTGAGGGATATTGCAAACACTCGTTCATCTAGGAAAGATTCTTCTATGTCAACCTCATGCTCAACATCGCCCGTGCTTCCAGCCTTGATAAATGATTAGCCACTTTATTTTCACATCCTTTTCGATCCTTCACCTCGAAATCAAATTCTTGTAATAGTAGTATCCACCTAATCTATCGTGGTTTTGCATCTTTCTTTGCAATCAAATAACGGAGTGCGGCATGATCAGTGTTCACTATTACTTTGGTGTCTAGCAAGTACACCCTGAATTTTTCAATGCATAGACTATTGAAAGAAACACTTGTTCGGTGACCGTATAATTTTGCTTGGAACTATTTAGAGTCTTGCTTGAGTAGTAGATTGGGTGAAACATTTTATTGCACTTTTGCCCCAACACAACCCCCAGTGCCATACTGCTGGCATCACACATTAACTCAAAAGATTCTGACCAATTAGGGCTGATGATAATCGGAGTGGATATTAGTTTTTCTTTCAAACGTTGAAATACAGCCGCACAAGCATCATAAAAGTGGAATTTCACTTCCTTCTTTAACAATTTGCACAATAGGAGTGCAATCTTTGAGAAATCTTTAATGAACCTTCTGTAAAATACTGCATGCCCCAAGAAGCTGCGAACACCCTTTACTGAAATCGGCGGGGGTAATTTCTCAATGACCTCAATTTTTGCCTTGTCAACTTCCAGCCCCTTTTGTGACACCTTGTGCCCAATAACAATACCTTCTTTTACCATAAAGTGACATTTTTCCCAATTCAGAACCAGATTCGTTTCTACGCATCTTTGGAGTACCTGTCCTAAGTGAGTCAAGGATTCCTCGAACGTATCCCCTATGACTGAGAAGTGATCCATGAAAACCTCCATAGAGTCTTCGACCATATCTGCAAAAATAGACAGCATGCAACGCTGAAATGTTGTTAGGGCATTACATAACCCGAATGGCATCCTTATGAATGCGAAAGTTCCGTAAGGGCAAGTAAAAGTGGTGTTCTCTTGAACTTCCAGCACAATAGAGATTTGGTTATAGCCGGAGTACCTATCCAAAAACCAGTACCACCCTCTTTCTGATAATCGGTCAAGAATCTGATCCATAAAAGTCTGTGGAAAATGGTATTTCTTGGTTCGTGAGTTAAGATTTCGGTAGTCCATGCATACTCTCCACCCAGTAACTGGTCTCATTGGCACAAGTTCTCCTTTTGTATTTTGGACTACGGTTATACCTCCATTTTTCAGTACTCATTGCACTGGACTTACCTACTTACTATCCATAATAGGGTAGATCACCCCTGCATCTAGCCACATGATGATTTCCTTTTTTACCACCTCTTGCATTGGAGGGTTCAATCTCTGTTGATGTTCCACACTAGGTTTGCATTCATTGTCGAACCGGATTTTGTGAGTACAGATGCCAGGAGGAATTCCCACTATATCGGCTATTGTCCATCCAGTAGCTTTTATAAGCTTCCACGGTACTTCAATAAGTAATAACACCTGCCTTTCAAGCAGATTGGCAGCGATAATTACTGGTAGAGTATTATTGGCTCGTAAGAAAGCATATTTGAGATGAGAGGGTAGGGCTTTTAACTCCAGATTTGGTGGTTACTCTATTGATGGCTTAGCAGGGGAACCTTCTCTGTTTTCCAGATCGATATCCAATTTGATTGGATTCCTTGAATATTCTCCTAATCCTGATAAAGCAGCTACCACTTCCTCGTAACCCTGAACTTCGGATTCATCATAATTAGCAAGCACATATTCAAGGGGCTCATTCTTGCATATTAAATGACTCACACTTGCCATTGCCTTATCTTTCACATCCTCAGTATACACCACATGGATATTACTTGGTTGCTTCATGGACTTACAGCTATTGAAGGTCACATCATCATCATTCACACGAAACTTCAATTTCCCGCTTTCAACATCTACCAATGCTCTCCCGGTAGCTAAGAATGGCCTTCCCAAAATACTGGGAATTTCAACATCAATCTCACAGTCTAGAATCACAAAATCAACCGAAAAGATGAACCGATCAACTTTTACCAATATGTCATAGAGTATTCCGACTGGGTGCTCGATTGATCGATCAGCCATGAGGATTCTCATTGTGGTTGCCTTTGGTTCACCCAAACCAAGTTGCTTGTATATTGCAAGGGAATCAAGTTGATACTTGCTCCTAAATTGCACAATACTTTACCAAATTGGAGCATGCCAATTGTGCACGAGATTGTGAATGCTCCAGGATTTTCTCTCTTAGTGACTGAATCATTTGTCATAATTGCACTGCAACTATGGGTCACCTCAATCGTTTCATATTGCAAGCTCCTTTTCTTTGTAACCAGTTCTTTCATGAATTTGGCGTATCCCGGCATTTCCAACAATGCTTCTACCAGAAGAAGGTTGATTGATAAGCTCTTGAATACAAACAAAAAAAAATTCAACTTCTCATCTTCATTCTTCTTGTTCAAACGTTGGGGAAATGGTGGAGGTATCTTGGGTAAAGGATGCATGACTTTTGGATCTTGAACTTGTTGATCTGCTTCCTCCTATGGTTCTTTAGTAAGGCTTTGTTGAATAGGCAAATCTTGCTCCGTCACACCTTGACTTTCTTCATGTTTTTGAGGATCCTCATCTTCTATCATATCCCCCCATTGCCACCTTACTGCTACGGGTAACCACAACCAGCTCTCTTTTAATATAGTCCATGGATGTTTTGGATGTTAATGAACTGATAGCAGACTCAATTTACCTTCCAGCATTTTGATGGCATCAGCATGAGAATTCACTTTACTGTTCAAAGATGAAAAGTCATCTTTCATTCCTTTTAGCAATTTAGCAAAGCCCTCAACTTTATCGAGTATGCGCGATAACAAATTATTTACCCGAGGACTACTTGCATTCCCATTAGATTTTGGGCTTTCACTCAAGTGAGTATGGTCCTCCTCCCGACCATCCTGCTCAGCCTAATCTTGTCAATATCTTCTAGGTTCTTCACTTCTATAATAGCTCCAACCTTGATTCCCATCCCACAGTTGATAGCGTGTATGGGAACCCTCCTCGTATCCTCTGGAGTTCCAACCTTGATTTTCCCCCGGTCTTGAGTAACCAGAAGAAGAACCTTCCCCAACTCGAAATACCCCATGTGTCCCTTTCATATGTTCTTGTAGAATTTCCATTTGAGATAACATCTTCTTGATGTTTTCGTCCCTTTCCCTTTCCTTTTCTATCTGTTCTTGCGTTAATCGAAAACATAGTGGGGAGACTTGATCATCTTTGCTATACCATGCCTGGTTAACTTTAGTCATACCATCTAGGAGAAATGAGGCTACTTCAAATGAATGCAACATTATTCCTCCTTGCACCAATTGATCAGCTATTCCTTTATTCACCGAGTCCAGAATACGATAAAAGTATTAGAGCAACAATTCACCTGGTAGCCCATGCGTTGGGCACTTACGCAAAGATATTTTGAACCTTGTCCATGATTCGTGAATTGGTTCACCCTTCTTTTGCTTGAAATTCTGAACATCGTCTCTCAGTTTCATCATTCTTAATGGAAGAAAGAATCTTTCGTGAAATGCCATAACCAACTTCTCCCATGATTTGATGGAGTTGTTTGGGCGCTCAATCAACCATTTAGTGGCTCCCCCAAGCAACAATAATGGAAATAAGTGAAACCGTATGGATTCTTGAGATAGGTTCTTGAATGATAAAGGGGTGCACACTTCCACAAAGCTTCGTACATGATCGTGCGGATCTTCATGCTCTAACCTTCCAAATAAACCTCTTACATGCATGAGTTGGAGTGTTACGCTGGTAACTTCGAACATTACATTCCCGTCAGCTTATGCCATGCAAATTTCACCCATCTCACCAAACACTATTAGCATCATTGATGTCATCTCGATGAAAAGCACCGGCTGAGTGACCCGCTTGGCAGCTATTGTCCCCGTTTGCACTCATATGGACTGTTGTGGCACACAAATACATATAATAAAACTAAAAATTAAATAAGTAAACTACAACCAAGAAGAACAAATATTCTACTAGTCTAAAAATTCTCAAACAACACCACTCACCGGCAGCAACACCATTTTGATGCTTATCGTGACCAACGACACTAACCTACGGTACGAGTGTCTACGATCATCAATAATATAGTAACCCAACTAAAGATTGGGGTCGTGTCCCAAGGAAGTGGTTTTGAGAATTAATAGAAATATAAAATTTAGTTCTAAGTAGTCGTAGCTAAAGACATTAAAAAACATTGTAAATAAAAATGGGGTGACACAAAAGTGTCAACTATCAATTGCGGGTTTTGTCACAAGTAGTAAAAACATCAAAAATTAACAAGAAAATCAAGTATGGGGGAAAGTTCTTGGGGTGTGACCGCATAACAAGTTGAGATAAATCGTTGGGTACATGCTTTTGATAGGAAATTTACAAGATAACAGTGACTAGACTAAGCTTTAAATGGAAATAAGTTCCCTCTCAAGGAACTTACCCCGTTTCAAATGGGTTCTTCTTGGACACCCATTTGCCGCATGAAGACCAGCCTACATCTTAGCCCACTACCTCTCTCGAGCTGAGTGTTAGGATATGTGATTAGGGTTCACCCTCTCGAGCTGAACCTCATGTCGACCCACTGCTTAGGCCATCAGTCTAGTGGCCTTGGTTTCGCGACCTCCCTCTTGGACAAGCCAAAAACACATGGGTGGTTTTGTATTTGCAACTAAAAACCCATTAAATTAAACCACAACCACTAGGTGAAATCACCATTAAAATACATCTAACCTATCAGCAAGCAAGACCCAACAACAATATCAACACATATTTGCTAAATCACACCCCAAGAATAGGGTTTTTTTGCCACTCATTAAGAAATAAAAAAATACACCTAAACTGATACTAAAATCAAATGGGTGTAATAAATTAAACCTTGATTTATGCAAAGGAAGAAGAATGGAGAAGACCCACTTCCAACTTGGGGAAGGTGAAATCCTTTACTCTTCAAGTTTACCACAAAACCCTCTCCAAACTTGAGAGAAAATATCCAAAAAAGTACTATTCTATTATGGAAATTAAAATAAATGTTTGACTCACTAAAAATTACTAACAAGTTTAGTAATTATAGATTTCATAAAATAGTGTTGGCGAATCTTTCGGTGAAGTTAGTCAATGTCGCTGAATGACTCGGCAACTCGCCCTTCTTCTATTTCATCGCCGTTTCGTGCTTGCCTTCAGGATCTTCATGTTCTGGACCATTGGGCGGTATACTACTACTTCACAGAAATATTCGGCGAAGCGCCAACTGCTCCTTCATTGCCATTTGATCCTTCTTCTTCAGGGCTTCGCGTAATGGAACAAAGGGCGGAGTGCGTCCCTTTGGCGAGTCTCCAAGTGTGCTTGGCGATGCTCAGGCTTCAGCTTCTTCGTTCTTTTCAGCCTTTTTGCGCCTAAATGTCCATGCTTGCACAAAAACTTCAAATACCTGAAACTTAAGAATTTTCATTAGATATTGATATAAAATAAGCATTTGAGGACAATATTTCTATCAAAATAATGCCCTAAATGAGTCCAATTTATGGACTCATCAATAGAGATATATATTTCTACATTGATTTAGAGCCTGGTACGCGCCCCATTTCTATTCCTCCATATCGTATGGCTCCGGCGGAATTAAGAGAGCTTAAGGGTCAAATCCAAGAGCTTCTTTATAAGGGATTTATCAAACGTAGTGCTTCCCCGTGGGGTGCCCCAATTTTTTTTGTTAAGAAAAAGGATGGTAGTATGAGAATGTGTATAGATTACAGGCAATTTAATAGGGTCACTATTCAAAACAAGTATTATTTGCCTCGAATAGATGATCTTTTTTACCAATTGCAAGGTGCATCAGTTTTCTCTAAGATTGATCTAAGCTCTGGTTACCATCAATTAAAAATTAGGCCTGATAATGTTCCTAAGACGGCGCTTAGGACTCACTATGGGCACTATGAATTTCTAGTTATGTCCTTCGGTTTGACTAATGCGCCTCCAGCGTTCATGAGTTTGATGAATGGGGTGTTTTAATCGTTTCTTGATTCATTTGTTATAGTCTTTATTGATGATATTTTGGTCTACTCGAAAAGTGAGGAAGAGCATGCCGACCATCTTCGTGTTGTTTTGGCTGTTCTTGGGAAACAAAGGTTGTATGCTAAATTTTCTAAGTGAGAATTTTGGTTGACTTTTGTTGCATTTTTTTGGCATGTAGTTTCGAAAGAAGGGGTAATGGTGGATCCTCAAATGATTGAGACAGTTATGAATTGGGTTCGGCCAAGTTCTGTGACTTAAGTTAGGAGTTTTGTGGGGCTCGCTAGCTATTATCGTCGATTTTGAAGAACTTTGCTTCGATTGCCACTCACTTGACTAACTTGACCAAAAAGGAGATACCATTTGAATGGACTGAAAAATGTGAGGAGAGCTTCCAAAAGCTCAAGACTCTCTTGACCACCGTGCCTTTTCTAGCATTATCGCGTGAAGGTAAAGATTTTATTGTTTATTGTGATGCTTCACATTTTGGTTTGGGTGCGGTGTTGATTCAGGATACGAATGTTATAGCTTATGCCTCGCGTTAATTGAAGGTGCATGAAAGGAATTATCCAACACATGATTTGGAGTTGGTAACGGTAGTGTTTGCTCTTAAGTTCTGGCGGCATTACTTCTACGGTGTTAAGTGTGAAGTGTTTACTAATCATCGTAGTTTGCAGCATATGTGCACTCAAAAAGATCTGCATTAAAGATAGCGAAAGTGGATGGAGTTACTTAAAGATTATGATGTCACCATTCAATACCATCCGGGTAAGGCTAATGTAGTGGCAGATGCATTGAGTCCGAAATCAGTGAGATAGTGAGGTTACATGGGGTACCCCTCTCTATCATCTCATACCGTGGTACCCAATTCACATCCAAGTTTTGGAGGAAATTACATGATGATTTCGGCATACAACTCACTTTTAGTATAGCCTTCCATCCATAGACAGACAGGCAGTCAGAGAGGACTATTCAAGTGTTAGAAGACATGTTGAGGGCATGTGTGCTTGACTTTGGAGGGCATTGGGATAAATTCATACCTTTTTGTGAGTTCTCCTATAATAATAGTTATCACTCCAGTATTGATATGACACCATTTGAGGCATTATATGGGAGGGGATGTAGATCACCCATAAGATGGTTTGAGGCTAGAGATCTGAAGCCATTGGGGGTTGATTTAGTAAAGGATGCTCAAGATAAGGTGAGGAGTATTCAAGCTAAGCTTCTAGCAGCCCAGAGTAGACAGAAGAAGTATGCGGATCATAAGATAAAAGACATGGCATTTCAAACTGGTGAGAATGTTCTTCTTAAGGTATCACCCATGAAAGGGGTGATGAGATTTGGAAAGAAAGGCAAGCTAAGTCCGCAATACATTGGTCCCTTTGAGGTTCTTGAATGTGTAGGACCAGTAGCGTATAGATTGGCTTTACCTCCTAACCTATCAAGAGTTCATCCGGTATTCCATGTGTCCATATTGAAGAAATATCATGGTGACGAGGATTATAATATTAAATGGGACTCAATTGTATTAGACAAAGACCTCCAATATGAGGAGGAACCGGTTTCAATTCTTGATCGTGATCTGCGTAAGTTGAGGACCAAGAATATTAATTCCGTGAAAGTTCAATAGAAGCATCGTCCAGTTGAGGAAGCTACTTGGGAAACCAAAAGGGACATGCGAGATAAGTATTCCCAATTGTTCGTCGATTCAGGTACTACTTCATTATTTCCTTAGCCTCATTTTCCTAAGTTTGTCACTCGGGGACGAGTGATGGGAAAATTGGTATCTATTATAACGACCGGGTTCTATCATTATAGAGAAGCCAATATGGGGAAATTTGAGGACGAAAAACTTTTTTTGTAGTATTTTGATTTTTCCAACCTTGTCCAGATTTGGACGAAATTGGATTATTTAAGGTGTAGGGAAATATGGTAATAATCGGGTGATTTATTTATAATTCTGGTTACATGAGTGGTTAGATAACTCGTTAAGGAATCCGTACGACTTTACAGAATTGAATTCGGGAGAGTAGAACTCCCTGAATCGATCTTAGCGTGAAGGGTATTTTCTGAGCGTTGTGAGTTAGAGGTGTGTTGTGAAATGGGGATTTTGGAATTATTAAAATAGCTCACTATTTCATTCAAGCCGTTTTGGCAATGGTTTTAGTCACTCTGGCGGGGTCGCTATAGCGGGGTGAGGGCCGCTGTGGCGGGCCAGACGCGACTTAAAGTCATAAATAAACCTCTAAACAACTTTATTCTGGAATTTTCAATTTTTAGAGCTAAGGAATGAACCCCAGGCGACTCTTGACAGTTTTTCACCATTCTTGAGGCTAAAGGTAAGTTTTTCACTCCCCGAATCCATTTTTCGATCCGTAGTACGTAATAGAATGGGTGATTATCGATGGGGGAGGGTTTTGATCTATATTATATGGTGGAAACAACCCTTTTGTGGTACTTGGGATCATGGGTATGATCTAGGGTTCATAGAATTGTTAGCAATTTAGTTAATTAGTGATTGCTTATTGATTCCCGTATTGTATTGATTGTTTGTAGACCAAGAGCAAGCAAAACGAATCTGGAAAGGGAAGGATCAAGTTTCTTAGGGTTTCAAACTTGTTTCGAGGTAGGTGATGGTTGTGATTCTATGATTGTATGACGTATGTTTGTTCTTGCTTCATTATGATAAATGTATGTATATATATGTTGCATTATTGATAACAATTGTTGTAAATGAGATAGATGAATGATGGTTACCATGAAATCATGACTTAATTGTATGATCTTGAAGATATACTTGTAATTGTGATTGTGGTGTGTTGAATGGATCGGTTGCCACATTCCGGCATAACTAACTTGGATTGGTTGCCACATTCTGGCATAATTATGGGATCGGTTGCCATGTTTTGGCATAATCATTGGATCGGGTACCACATTCCGATATGCTAAATGTTTGGGTTTGGGTTCCATGAGAGGACCAATGCCTTGTCATAATTGTGTATTTTGAGAAATGTGAAGTTGTTCGTTGTTTGTTGTTCGTTGTTCGTTGTTCGTTGTTCATTTTTCGTTGTTCGTTGTTCGTTGTTCGTTGTTCGTTGTTCGTTGTTCGTTGTTCGTTGTTCGTTGTTCGTTGTTCGTTGTTCGTAAATGTTGATGATAATGTATGTATTCGATATATGAATGTGAGTATATTATTGTATTGACTTATAAATATTACACTTAGTGGGATAGCCACGTGATTCTACTAGTACACTGTGGTTGTGTACTGATACTGCACTTAATCTTATTTTTGTTGACTACATGGCATCTTCAAGCGACTACTGACACACCTCGCTTAGAAGATCAATGATCGTCATTCGAATTCAAGGGTGAGCCAATTCTACCGGGATGCCATGAGTTCTCCTTTCGTTTATGTCCACATTCTGGACTTAGACAGTTCTATTAGTTATTAGTGTATTAGTTGGGGTTGCATCACTTCTTGTTTAGACTTGTTGAACTTTAGATATTTTGGTACATTGACATTCAGGCTCAAGGTTATTACTTCCGCATTGTTAGTTTATTATTGTTAGACTTTTGTTAGAGTTTATGGGAACTCTATTTCTTTCCTTAGCATTTTCCTACTCTCGTGTACTTAAATGCCTTAGTTTTGGTTTAGTTGCTTAGTTTTGGTTGTAGTAGTGGTTCTCCCACCGTAGAGTTAGTGTGGGTGTCAATCACGACATTCTGGGTCATGATAATAATAGATCACTCTTTGATTGATGGAAACAAACAGGAACTTGACATTTTTTTTCTTTTGATGAAGAAACTTATAGTGAAGTTGATAAGTTGTCTATTTGAGAACACAAATGAAAGAGGATTGGAAGCAAAGGGAGAGTGAAGAAATTTGTATATAAAAGAAAGGTCTCAAGATTATGTCTTAATGAGTAGGATCTAGGAGGATTAGTAGTTTCTCACAATTCTTTATAACAATCTATTTGATTTAATTTGATGAGTAAGAGTCATGAGGATAAATTTTAAACTTTATTTGATTTAATTTGAAGAGTAGGTGTCGGAAGGATAAATTTCAAATTTTAGTTCTTGTGATATTTTCTTAAGCATTTAATTTTATGAGTTAATATAGTAAAATTGGAATTTATTTAATTGAATTTAACGAGTAGGAGCCAAGAGAGTAGATTTTGAATTTTAGTTTTAGTGATATTTTCTCAAGTATTTAATTTGATGAATCGGACCTGTTTACATCCCTACTATATTCAAATAGGGCGAAACATCGTGGTAACTCAAAAAATAATATAATTCATTCAATTAAATTAAAATTTAAAAGAATTTTAAGAATAAAAGAGTTTTAAAAAAGCTGCCACCTAATTTTAGGAAAACTAGGTAACCAATTAATTAATTACAAAAGAAAATGTCTACGAAACCAATAGATTCTAGGTAACGGTTCAAGTAATTTCGAAGGGAATGTGTTAGGCATCCTCCGAAATCCAATTGTGTGCCCCGACTGGATTCTTTTTTTTTTCAAATTGAGGAAGAGATAATAATAATGTACAAGTATAATAAGCATGTGATATACGCAATTCATAAAATAAAATAATAATATAAGAAACAATCTAAGGTTTGCCTCAAGCCAATAATTTATGATAATGAATCAAAAAAAAGTGTTCGAACTTCATTCGAATAGTTTCAATGGGAAGCAACTCCGGTTCTTGTAATGACACTTAGTAAAAGTGTTAGTAATGGATTAATATGAATAAAATAAATGAAAGAAATAATAATTTAAAAATAAAACCCCTCTTATTAATATGGGAGACCTTGGAAATCGACGGTAATTTCTTCATCGGTCAATTTTAACTTGTAATGCAAGAAAAAATATAAATGCACACATGTTGAAATAATAAAAAATGCACGGTGGCAACCATATCTAAAAGACAAAATGACAATTTATATGTTGAATAATAAATAAAACAAAAGCACTGTGACAATATATCAACAATTATGTTCTGAGTTTGAAATAAAAACCAAAATAAAGTTAATCAAATAGGAAATGAATCAACCAATAATAATAGAAATCTAAACAAAGAAAGAGAGGTATAATATGCCAATAATTATAAAAAAAAAAATGTGAACAAAACAACATGAAAAACTTACGGTAATTACTAAAGCATTATTTAATCAGAAAAAATAAAAATAACAATAATTTAATATGCAGCACATTAGCAGCAACAGTAACTTAATAACTAAAAAAAATCAATAAACAATGAAATCAATGCAAACCCCAAAACAATTATAAGGGGAAATACATTTAGGTACAATAAACAACAATAAGAAAGCTGAAAAATAAACCTAGATATATATAAAAATATAAAATTAAAAGGGTTACCGAAGTGTTGCTTTTTCAAGCAGATATGAAAGTGAAAGGCTTGTAGGAGTTGCTGGTTTATTCTTTTGGATCTGGCAGCGTGCTCCAATAGTCGGAGTTGTGGGTCCTATTCACCATTAATTGCTTTGTTGTGCGAGCTCGGAGGTCGCTGCTTGCTGGAGCTAAAGGCTCACTAGTTCACTGGAAAAAAGAGAAAAATGAAGGGAGGGTTTTGGGTTGTTTGGTGACTGAAAATGGCAGCAATTTGGGGTTTGTTTGTTTGGGTGGTTGATTGGTTGAGCGGTGGTTGTTTGGCGATAGAGAAGATGGGTTGTTTTCTGGTTGTTTCAATGGCGTGAGGGAGGTGGTTTGGGGATTTTTTATGGTGGTTTCGGCTATTGTCACCAGAATAAAATGGGGGCTTTGGGTGGCGGCTGTTCTTTTAGAATAGGATAGAAAAATAATTTAGGGTTTTTCTCCTCTTGAAAATGTCCCACCACCCACTTTGTTTTTTGACCTAATAAAAACTTAAATAGACAATTGTTATATAATGGGCTCAAATTGTGGGCTCAAGACTGTGGCCCAAAATTGTGGGTTAATAATATATATGTGTATACCATTCTTATTCGTATTTAAAGGTATTTCTAGACTATGCTAAAAACACCAAAATGAATATTAATAAAAGTAACAAATAAAATGAATATTAACTAGTGTAACGAATGAAATGAATGACATGTAAGAAATGCAATTTAACAAAAAATAATGATAATCAAACTGAAAAAACATATGAACATATTCAACCGTCTGTGAAAAAAATAATTTAATCAAAATTAACTGAGAAATAAGGATAAGTATCGATAAACTTATTTAAAATTATATAAAAAATATATTTTAAACTATTGAATGAATAAAACTTAAAAGTTAAGAATTTTAAAAATGTAAGGCCAAAATTCGGTGTCAACAACTATCCCTTTCACTGGATATGATTGATGAAAGAAATTATGGACAAAGAAAATTGAAAATCCATTTTTGGCCGAACACATGACCTTCATATAAAAGTGTGGTTTGAATGTGATGAAAGTCACTCAATTTGCTTTCAAAAGGTTCCACGTTGTACTGCATCCTTGTTGATGTAGTCCACACCTGTGGCTTAATTGAGATGCATCCTTTTGGATGTTCTCGGAAAAAAAAGATAAAATTCATTAGTAGAGCATAAATTAAAGAAAAGGGTAGCATCCCTTTCGATACTTTCTACCATATTCTTTGCATGTTTTTGTGGATACACTATTATCTTTGTGATTCGAAGTCGTTCTTGCTTCAAAATCCATGCATGTTGGCAACTTTCATTTGATTGTTGAACTGTGGTGTGAGTTTATTAAAAAGACAAACATATCCATTGACATGATATAAGTGTGGTGACAAAATGATTGTCAGTCCATTTGATAGGAAAAATGTGAATCCATTAATAGGATATTTGGCAAAATAAAAACATGTCAGTCAATAGGAGAATCCATCGGTAGGATATTTTGCAATATAACTCTCTGTCCATTGGTGTGACAAATGAGAAGGATCTATCAGGCAGAATAAATGCATGTCCATCAGTAAGACATTTGAGATTTCTTCATGACCCAAACCGTCATGATTGGTACCCACACTACCCTCTGGTTGGAGAACCATTACTACAACCCAACTAAATAATACGAACCAAAAGACAGAAATTTAAAGATGTGGAAAAGGTTTAAATAATCAATTTAAAAGTTGAGTTCCCATACAATCAGTAAGTTATCAAAAACAAACACAAACAAGCGGAAACTAAACCCCTAGAACCTGAAAGTTATTGTACAAAAACTTCTAACTAAACGGTCTAAGGGGATGCAATCCCCAAAGCAACTAAACATAAAGTAAAAAGTCTGAAAGGTCTAAGTCCGAAGGAAATGGACTAAGTTCCTAGATGAATCCATGGTAGCCTGAAGGAACTGGCTCACCCATGAACATGACAAGTCAGTGATCTCCTAGCTAAGGTTTCTCAACAGCCTCCTGAAGATGCCCTATACTCAACAAAGAAAGAGCAAGTGCAGTACTAGTACACAAAACAACGGTGTACTGGTAGGATCACGTGGCTATTCCAGTAAGTGAGACATACACAAGTAACTACAACATAGTAAACTACACTTAGACAGAAAAAATAACAATCTACCATTCATGCTCAATATATCAGTTTCACAATATCAATCTCAAATGCAACAATCAATGATGGTTCTCTCATGGAACCCACACTCAAATTGTTAGTGTGTTCAAACGTGACAACCGATTCGATATGTGTTGGAACGTGACACCCAATCCAATATGTGTCGGAACGTGACACCCGATCCATTCAGCCACAACCACAACCACAATCAACACCACAATGAATGATTTACACACTTGTATTGTACGATCGGGTAACATGTTCATTGATTGCTACAAAATCCCAAAGAGTCATTTCATTCGATTCATTTAATCTTTCCCTATTCACCTAAATGTATTAATACAATGAAGCAATTAGCAGAATATATAACATATACGTGAATTCAAACCATCACCTACCTCGAAACCAAGCATGAACACTCTTAAGGAACTTTAGCTTTTCCCTTTCCGAAGTCTCCCAGCTTGTTCTTGGCCTAAAATAAGTAATTAATGCAAAGGATCAATAATAGTGGCCTAGTTTCCCTGAATTATATCCAAATACTAACCCTTGGAAAAATCCATGATCCTAAAAAACCAACTAGGGCCTTTTCCACCATTAAATTCAAGCCAAAACCCTCCTCCAAGGATAAATAGCAAGGATTCTAAGTTCTATGAATCAATATACAAATTAGGGGAGTAATTGACTTGCCTTCAGAGCGAGAAATAGTGAAAATTAAGAAGAAATAGCCCTAGTTCATTCTTTTTCTCTCCAAGAATGAAGTTTACAAAAAATAACGTTTTTGGGACTTTTTCAATTTTTACTCGCAACTGGCCCGTTACAGCAGGAATAATCCCACCATGGCGGGTTTCAGAGAGATAGAGACTCGGAATTTGTGTTCCAAGTCCCCATTTCACAACACATCCTTAAACCTTGATGTTCTAAAACCACCATTTCACGCTTAGATCAATTACGGGAGTTCTACCCGCCCGAATTCGATTCCGTAAAGCCGTACATGATCCTTATCGTATTGGATATCCACTCAAATGATCAAATTCATAATCAAAGGATCCGAGTGGATTGTTAGAAAATTGAAGCAGTACAATACTGGCCCAAACCCACCTCTCCAATATATATCAGATGTTTCTTGGGTTTAGCCGGTTATTACAGAATATTTGTTGAATGATTTCATCTATAGCTTCCCCCATTGACCAAGTTGACTCAGAAAAAGGTCAAATTTCAGTAGTCAAATGAGTGTGAGAAAAACTTCTCATAATTGAAGACTAGGTTGACTACAAATCATATCTTGACGATACCAGATGGTTCAAATGGTTATGTAAATTATTGTGATGTGTACATGGTTGGCCTAAGTTGTGTGGTGATGCAGTGAGGTAAGGTTATAGCTTACGCTTCTAGACAACTTATAGTCTATGAGTTGAACTACTCGACTCATGACCTCGAGCTTGCAGTCGTAGCATTTGCCCTAAAGATTTGGAGACACTACTTGTATGGTGTTCATGTTGATGTGTTCACAGATCATAAGATCCTCTAGTACGTATTCACCTAGAAAGAGTCGAATATTTTTCAGAGGAGATGGCTTGAATTCCTCAAAGACTATGACATGAATGTGCTTTACCATCTGGGTAAGGCTAATGTAGTGGATGATGCTCTCAGCAGGCTGTCTATGGGTAGTGTAGCACATGTTGAGGAAGAAAAGAAAGAGCTAGCCAAAAATGTTCACCGCTTGCTCGCTTAGGAGTTTTCCTTACGGATACATCAGATGGTGGTGTGATAGTTTAGAATGGATCAGAATCTTCATTGGTAGCGGAGGTTAAGGAAAAATAGGATAGTGATCCTATATTACTTCAGTTGAAAGGTTCTGTTCATCAGCAGAAAGTTGAGGTTTTCTCCCAAGGGGGAGATGGTGTGCTTCGTTACTAGGGTCACTTATGTGTTCCTAATGTGGGTGAGTTGAGGCAGCCTATCCTTAATGAAGCTCATAACTCTATGTATCCCATTCATACAGGTCCCACTAAGATGTACCGTGATCTATGAGAAGTCTTTTGGTGGGACGACATGAATATGGACGTAGCAGACTTTGTGGCTAAGTGTCCTAACTATCAACATGTTAAGGTAAAACATCAAAAACCAAAAGGTATGACTCACGAGATTAACGTTCCTACATGGAAGTGGGACATGATAAATATGGACTTTATTACGGTTTTACCTCGTATTCGTAGACAACATGACTCTATTTGGGTGATAGTGGACAGATTCACTAAGTCTGCTCACTTCTTGGTTTTCTAGACTACAGATTTAGTGAAGGACTACACCAAACTCTACATCAATGAGATAGTCAGGTTGCATGGGTTCCCTTGTCTATTATCTCATATAGATGTCCTAAGTTTACCTCTTATTTCTGGATATCGTTTCAAAAAGGTCTTGGTACTCAAGTAAATCTCAATACTACATTTCATCCACAAACGGATGTTCAGGAAGAACGTACCATTCAGACCTTAGAGGACATATTAGGAGATTGCATGATCGATTCCAAGGGTATTTGGGATGATCACCTACCTGTCATAGAATTCAAATATAATAATAGCTTCCATTCATGTATTCATATGGCCCCGTATGAGGCATTATATGGGCATAGATGCAGGTCCCCGATTGGTTGGTTTGAAGTAGGTAAAGCAGCCTTGACTGAGCCAGGTTCGGTTCATGAGACTATGGAGAAAGTTTAGCTCATCGGAGATAGACTAAAGATAGCTCAGAGTCATTAGAAGTCATATGCAGATGAGAGAAGAAGGGACTTAGAGTTTGAAATCGATGATTGGGTTTTCCTAAAAGTGTCACCTATGAAGGGGGTGATGAGATTTGGCAAGAAAGGGAAGCTCAGTCCAAGATTGTAGGATCTTATAGAATCTTGGAAAGGGTTGGTAATGTGTCTTATGAGTTAGAGTAGCCAGCAGAACTAGCAGCGGTTCATCCAGTCTTTTACATTTCCTTGTTGAAGAAGTTTGTGGGCGGTTGATGAGTCCGAAATTTGGACTCATTTAGGTCTTTGTTTATAATTATTTGGTGTCCTCAAATGCTTATTTTGTGCTAATAACTGATGTAAAATATTTGATTTCCAGGTATTTGGATTGAGAAATAAAGCAATGACACTAATTTGCAAAAAGGAATGAAGCGAGTTGAAAGAAGGAAGAAAAGAGAGCCTAGTGATCACCAAGTCCATTTGGCGAGTCGCCGAGTGGCCATTTGACCACCTAAAGTTCCAGTGTGCCAAGCCCTTGAAGGAGAAAATCAAGTTGGCCAGAGAAATGAGCAGTCGGCGGATCGTCAAGTGATTCCGCGATGCAGAGTTAGATTGCCCAAAGTTACATACCTGGAGGATGTTGAAGGCCAAGGCAAAAGGAGATGGAATTGAACAAACGGCGGATCACCGAGTTTATTGGCGAGCCCGACTTAATGCATTGTATGGCCCTTTGCAGCATATTTTTGGCAACTATAAATACGTTTTTGAACATTTAGTTTAGCATCTTGGATCTTTTAATCTTTCTTTTATCATACTTTCACGTTTGAACTCTGAGTATTGAGATAAGTTTTTCCTTAGCTATGAAGAATTAAAGCTTTTCACTTTTGAGAAATTGGAAGTGAGTCTTTGAAATTCTTCAATTTGGACCTTTGTAAAGACGAAATCAATCTTACCCAGTTGATAGAAATTCAATTTGGTAACGATTTTTATCTTTTTATGATGTCTAGCTAAAACCCCAATTCTTGGGGTGTGATTATGTGATTATGGGCTGATTTAATTTATTGGTATTGCAAATTGTTTGTTTAAATACTATTTAGAAGTGATTTCAATCAGTAATTGTGATTTAAATTAAAGAATTGTAGTTGCAAATGTAGTTCTACCTTCGTGTTTTTGGCTTGCTCGAGAGAGAGGTTTTAAAACCAACATTACTAGTTAATGGTCCGCGGGTATTGGGTTGTCATAGGTTTAGCTCGAGAGAGTGAATCCTAAACCCTTTTACGCACATTCAGCTCAAGAGAGTGAATGGACTAAGGCGTAGGCTGTTCTTTTGCATGCTTGTCGATGTTTGAGAGAAATTGAATTGATTCGGGGTAAATTTTTTGAGAGAAACTTTACCTCCTCTATAGTCTAGCTTATTCACTAATATTCAGTTATTTCCTAACAGTTGCAACTACCCATTTGTCTACATTAGCCTATAATCGAATCACATCCCAAGAACCCGTCTCATTATTGTTATTCTGTATTATTTGTTGTTATTGCAGTTGATAATTAAAACCAAAACCCCATGTTATTTGACATTCGTGTCACCCCTGATTTGAATTATGTTTTTATTCGATAATGTTTATTCCTATAACTGATTTGAGCATATTCGTACTTTCTTATTGAATCTTAAACACGTACCACTCCATGTAGGAATCGACCCCAACTCATTTAGTTAGGTTATATACTGACTAACGATCGTTGACGCTTAGAATTGGATGAAGTGTCTTTGAAACGTTATTAATCAAAATGGTGCTGCTGCCGGGGAGTGGTGTTAGTTAAGATTCTTTGGTTAAGTTGAATTTAGATCTTTTTAGTCATAGTTGAATCTACTTACTTGTACTTTTGGTTTGTGTGTTGCTATTTTGAACAGAGGAAATGAGTGTAAATGGAAGCAATGGTAGCCAAGTGGGCCACCAAGATGACATCGGCAACCTCAATGATGTCAATGAGCCTAAAGTTAATGACCCTTATCTAATGGGTGAAATTTGTGCCATTCGCTTGTCTTCGGCTGAAGGGAACATTGTGTTCCATATTACAAGTACTATGTTGCATCTCTTGCAATTGAAAGGGTTGTTTGGTAGGCTGGCTCATGAGGATCCCCATGAGCATATTAGAAACTTTGTTGATGTTTGCGGGCCGTTCTCATTCAAGAACATATCCCAAAAGTCGGTCCGGTTGAGATTGTTCCTGTTTTCTTTAACGGGAGAAGCAAGAAAGTGGCTAGTTGAATTTCCACGAGACTCAATCACTTCGTGGGAAGAGCTTGTAACCGCATTTCAAGTGCATTTTTTCCCTCCTTCGAAGATGATGACTCTTCAGGATAGCATCCAAAGCTTCAAGCATTTGGAGGGTGAGCCAATTCATGAGACTTGGCTACGATTCAAGAAGTTGGTGCTACAATGCCCAACTCATGGTTTGCCCGACAATGTTTTGCTGCAGTAATTTTATCGAAGCCTTGATTCGGTGAATAAGGGTGTAGCTGACTAACTTTCTCCGGGAGGTTTGATGCAGCAACCATACGTTATAGTAGCCCAACTTTTGGATGGTATGACCATAATTAATCGAGCTTGGTACACCTGTGAAGATCAAGTCTCCCCTCTTACGTTTAAATTGACCAAGGAGAAGCTTGAGAAAGACCAAGCGAGGGAACAAAACATGGCAATGATCATGACCCAATTAAGTGCTCACTCGGCGTGCCACCGAGTGGGTCGGTGAGCAAGAATAATAGCGCCTAATTGGTGAGAACTGGACGGTTTTTAAAGGCCAAAGGTTTAAAATTTCAAACTCTTTCACATTCCCTCACTTTTTAACTTCCCAAACTCACACCCGCACTATTGGTTTCCCCATATTTTTGCATTATTAACGGTTCTTAGTCATTGATTGTCTGTTCAGAGTTGGATATATTTTCCGCCTAGCATTTCAACTTATATATTCAGCATAAAAGGTTGGTTTTCCAAACCCCGAACTCGTATTTAGCGGTTTCACTCATTTGCAACTATTTTTATCTTAGTTATGTGTGTTGGGCCTCTCTGATCTGTAATTGTGTGCTTGTATGCCTGCTTTAATTTGAAAAGCATGCCTAGTTTGCCCAATTGTTGATTTCCCAAAAATTTTGTGCCTTAAAATTGATAAAAATTGTTGGGTGATGTTTTGTTAATGTTGGGTCTAGTCGGGTGAAGTCTGAGTAACCTTTAATTAAGCTAAATGACGTATTTTGCTCGATGATGGAATATTTGACGTCATTTCTAAGGGCTAAAGTCGTCAAATGGCCAAATTTGGTCAAACCGGGAGAAGTCTGAGTATCCCGAGGTCATGGGTCTTATGGGTCTTATGGGTCTAG
>JAJOOH010019870.1:0-14334 GCA_029582605.1 Solanum gracilifrons | reverse complement strand
GTGAAATTTCAATGGTCTGAAGCTTGTGAGAAAAGCTTTCAGAAATTGAAAAAGAGGTTGATTACTGCTCCAGTTTTGACGTTACCAGAAGGTACTCAAGGTTTTGTGGTGTATTGTGATGCATCTAGAGTTGGTTTGGGTTGTGTCTTAATGCAAAATGGCAAGGTTATAGCTTATGCCTCCAGACAGCTGAAAGTTGATAAGAAGAACTACCCAACCCATGACTTAGAGTTGGCTGTTGTAGTGTTCGCTTTGAAGATATGGCGTCATTACTTATATGGTGTGCATGTTGACATATTCACTGATCATAAGAGTCTTCCATATGTGCTTACTCAGAAAGAGCTTAATCTCAGACAGAGGAGGTGGTTAGAATTACTCAAGGATTATGACCTGAGTATTCTTTATCACCCAGGTAAGACTAATGTTGTTGCTGATTCTTTAAGCAGGTTGTCTATGGGTAGCACCGCCCATGTTGAAGAAGAAAAGAGAGAGTTAGCAAAAGATGTCTACCGACTAGCACACCTGGGAGTCAGAGTTATGGATTCCACAGAAGGAGGTATAGCGGTGACGAACGGGGCCGAGTCATCACTGGTGTTAGAAGTGAAAGAGAAACAAGATCAAGATCCCATTTTGCTTGAGTTGAAGGCAAATGTTCAAAGGCAAAGAGTATTATCTTTTGAACAAGGGGGAGAGGGTGTATTGAGGTATCAAGGTAGATTTTGTGTACCTATGGTAGATGAACTCCAAGAGAGGATTATGAAAGAATCTCACAGCTCCAGATATTCCATTCATCCGGGTTCCACAAATATGTATCATGACTTGAGAGAAGTTTATTGGTGGAATAGCATGAAGAAGAGCATTGTTGAATTTGTTGCAAAATGTCCAAATTGCCAGCACGTGAAAGTTGAACACCAAAGGCCCGGTGGTTTGGCTCAGAGGATAGAACTTCCAAAATGGAAGTGGGAGATGATCAACATGGATTTCATCACAGGGCTGCCAAGGTCACGTAGGCAGCATGATTCTATTTGGGTGATTGTCGACTGAATGACAAAGTCAGCTCATTTTCTACCGGTAAAGACTACCCTTTCAGCAGAAGACTATGCCAAGTTGTATATTCAAGAGATAGTGAGACTTCATGGCGTCCAGTCTCCATCATTTCAGATAGAGGTGCACAATTTACTACACAGTTCACTGCACAGTTCTGGAAATCTTTTCAGAAAGGCTTGGATTCAAAGGTGAACTTAAGCACTGCCTTCCATCCTCAGACTGATGGGCAAGCAGAGCACACTATTCATACTTTAGAAGATATGTTGAGGGCTTGTGTGATCGATTTCAAAGGTAATTGGGATGATCACCTACCTCTCATTGAGTTTGCCTACAACAACAGTTATCACTCTAGCATCCAGATGGCTCCATATGAAGCTCTTTATGGGAGAAGATGTAGATCTCCTATTGGATGGTTTGAAGTTGGTGAAGCAGGGTTGATAGAACCAGATTTAGTTCACCAAGCTATGGAGAAAGTGAAAGTGATTCAAGAGAGGTTGAAAATGGCACAGAGTCGTCAGAAATCCTACACTGATGTTAGGAGAAGGGCGTTATAATTTGAAGTAGATGATTGGGTATATTTGAAAGTTTCACCCATGAAAGGGGCTATGAGGTTCGGTAAGAAGGGCAAACTTAGTCCCCGGTATATTGGACCTTACCGCATAGCCAAGAGGATTGGCAATGTTGCTTATGAGTTGGAGTTACCACAAGAACTAGTAGTGGTTCATCCGGTATTTCATATCTCTATGTTGAAGAAGTGCATAAGAGATCCTTCATTGATCCTGCCGACTGAAAGTGTTAAGATCAAGGATAGCTTATCTTATGAAGATATTCCTATTCAGATTCTAGACTGTCAAGTTCGTAAGTTGAGAACGAAAGATGTAGCATCAGTCAAGGTCCTTTGGAGGAATCAATTTGTTGAAGAAGCTACTTGGGAAGCCGAAGAGGACATGAAGAAGAGATATCCATATCTCTTTGAATCCGGAGGGAATGCAGACCAAGGTACTAATTTCCTTCTTAGTTCTCTTTAAATTGTAGTGAGCATGTTGTTGTTGTTGTTGTTGTTGTTGTTGCATGATTGCTTGTTGGGTGTTCGTGTGATGTTACGCCCTTAGCTTCTTAAGAGTAACCTCATTCGAGGATGAATGTTCCCAAGGGGGAGATATTGTAACATCCGGCAATGTGAAATGACTATGAAGAGCTATAAAATTTGGAAATTTTCATTTTTGGAAAGAATTTAAAAAATCTGTAAATTTAGTTAAGTACGGGAAAAAAATGAGTTTTTTTATCAACTTCAAACAGTCATAACTCTTATCTCAGAATGAGTTAGGCGAATTTCCAGTTATTTCTCGAAATTTTTTGTAATGATCTTTCCAACGCCACCGAGTTTGCTCGATTTCGAGTTCGTATGAGTGAGTTATGCCCTTTGGAAGTTGGGCAGTTGGCAGGGAAATCCGTTCGGAAATTTTAAGGGCATTTTGGTCTTTTCCCTAATTAATTCCTTTGGTTATATTGTTGTGTTAGACTAATTTTTAGATCAGTTTGTCCCATTTTAAAGAGTGGGAGTTAGGGCTTGGAAGAGAAGAAGAAAAGAAAAAGAGGAGAAAGAAGAGATCAAGCAAGTTTCCGTCGTGGATATCGTCGGGGGTGATCCCTACTAGGTATGTGAGTTCATAGTGTTTGGTTGATTCTTTCCCCCACATGCCAAACTCGTTTTATTTTCAAGAAAAGATTGGTCGTGTTGTTGAAGTTGTTGGTTGTGTTGTTGTCGAAGTTGTTGATGCTGTTGATAGTGTTGTTGAAGTTCTTGTTGATTTGGGACATGATTTGGTTGTGTTTTGAGTTGAATCTCTTGTATCTGGAGGGATTTTTATGATCTTTAGTGTTTGGGGTTGAAACCTTTGAAGTTAGGGTGATTTAGAGTTGGAGAAATGAAGGGGAAAAAGTTGGCATTTTGGGGGAAAAGGCCTGGGCCGTCGCGCCTGCCAGCGCCCCCCAAAAGTGCTTCTGAAGTTTCCCCTATGGGGTGGGGCGCCTGGCAGAACGCCCAGCAGGCCCCTCTTAGGTTTGTGGGCTGGCGCCCCGTGCCTCTCATAGCTCCAAGAACGCCAATTTCCCCCATTCTTTTCACACTTTCTCATTCATGTTCCATGATATTGTACCTATGTTTCATAGTTGTTTCCGACACTCCAAAGTATGTCTAAACATTAAGAACCCATCCATAATATGTGATCAAACACCTTGAATTCATAATCTAATTCAAGGAGAGTTAGTTTCCAAGTCAAGTGAAGTTAGAAGTCAAGTAAAGTTAGAAATCAAGTGAAGTTAAGAGTTAAGCTTAGAAGTTAAGAAAGTCAAGCAATTTTTTTAAAGTTGTTCAAGAGGCTTTAGTGAATGTTTTAACTTCTTTTTTTTTTAGACTCAAGTTTCAAGTCAAGTAAAAGCATATAGAGTTTCAAGTCAAGAAAAAGGGTATAGAGTTTAAAGCCAAGTGAAGAGTCTCAAGTTTCAAGTTTAGTCAAGAGCATAAAGTCGAGTCCATTTCTCCAAAGTTATTAGGGAACTATGTATTTCCGAAAGAAGTTTTTAAATGTTTTTACATTTAAGTTATTAAGGAACTATGATTCCAAAAGAGCCTATGGCTAGTTTTCAAGAAAAAGGGAACAGCAATTCCAAGTGAGCCTTTCGGCTAGATTTTGAGCAATTATCTCAAACTAAAGAAAGATGTGTTTTAAAACACTTATGAGCTAAAGTATATTTTTGGGAGTAGTCTTGAGCACCGAGTTGAGCCTCTTTGCATCCGGAGGACTCAGTTATTTTGTTCTCTTTGTTTTGTCTTATTAGGGTGTTGTGGGGCCTATCCCAACATCCATCTCAGTATTTTAGAGGATTCATCGAAAGTCAGTTAGTTAGTTTTGAGTCTCTCATCTATGTATATATATATAACATTCTATTTTGAGACTCAATTTAACTTTTTGGCCAGATTTTGTCAGTTGGTTGTTTTATAACCTTTCATTACATTTAGTTGTGCTGTTTAGTTAAGTTTCCGCTGAGTTAAGAAAGCCAGGCCAAGGGTTCGTTTGGGGCCAGCAATGGTCTCCGAGCGCCGATCCCGCCCAGGGTATAGGTTCGGGGCGTGACACAATTTCTGGTAATTCCAACTTAATAGAAGGCTCTGGAAGAGCTACTATATTTCTGCCTAATGGGACAAAACTTGTTATAGAAGATGCATTGTTCTTTTCTAAATCCCTAAGAAACCTGTTAAGTTTTAAAGATATTCGCCGAAATGGATATCATGTTGACACAATAAATGAAATTAATGTTAAATATCTTGGTATTACGAAGAATGTCTCAGACCAGAAATATGTGTTGGAGAAATTATCAACTTTATCTTCTAGCTTATATTATGCAAAAATAAGTACAATTGAAGCACACTCTATCGTAAACCAGAAGTTTGCTAACTTAAAAGCTTTTGTGCTTTGGCATAACTGAATAAGTCATCCTGGATTAATAATGATGAAACGAATTATTGAAAACTCAAATGGACATCCATTAAACAACCTGAGGATTCTTACGAGTAACGAGTTTTCATGTGCTACTTGTTGTCAAGGCAAATTGATTACTAGGCCATCTTTAATGAAGGTTAACATTGAATCCCCTCAATTTTTAGAACATATACATGGGGATATCTGTGGACCTATTCACCCACTTAATGGGTTGTTTAGATATTTTATGGTCCTAATAGATGTATCTTCAAGATGATCTCATGTATGTCTCTTATCATCTCACAACCTGGAATTTGCAAAATTATTGGCACAAATGATACAATTAAGAGCGCAATTCCCATATTATCCCATTAAGGCAATTCGCCTTGATAATGCTGGAGAATTCACATCCCAAGATTTTGATTATTATTGCTTATCAATAAGGATAAAAGTTGAACATCTTGTAGCTCATCTTCATACTCAAAATGGCCTTGCTGAGTCATTTATTAAGCACTTACAGTTGATAGCAAGACCTCTACTTATGAAAACTAAGTTGCCCGCTATTGTTTGGGGTCATGCTATCTTACATGCAGCATCACTTGTTCGTCTCAGACCGACTCATTATAATAAATACTCTTTGTCACAATTAGTATTTGATCATGAACCAATTATTGTTCATCTACATATTTTTAGATGTGCTGTATATGTGCCAGTAGCACCACCTCAGCGCACTAAGATGGGCCCCCAAAGAAGGTTGGCATATATGTTCGGTTTGATTCACCCTTCATAATTCACTACCTTGAGCCATTGACGGGAGATTTATTCACTACAAGATTTGCAGATTGTCGATTTGATGACACAACTTTTCCGCAATTAAGGGGAGAGAAAAAGGAACTTAAAAGTGAAATTGCATCGAAAGTTTCATCATTATTTCATTTTCATCCACGCTCCCCTGTGTGTTAACAAGAGGCCCAGAAGATCATCCATTTGCAAAACATAGAAAATCAAATGTCAGACGCATTTATTGATTTGAAAAGGATAACAAAGTCACATATTCCTGCAGTGAATGTGCCTATCCAACTTGACGTCCCAAAGGACCATCTACAAGTGTCATGGCTTCTGAATCTCATACACGCCTGAAGCGTGGGAGACTATTAGGTTCAAAAGACAAAAATACTAGAAAAAAAAAACACGAAAAGTAATTAAGATGACACTATAAAAGAGTCTCATGAAGAAGTTCAAGATCTGATTAATCCTAATATTTTTTTTAAGAATCAGTGAACCTGAGACTTAAGTGAATGAAGAACTTTCAATAAGTTCTACAGGTAATAGGATAAGTTTAGATCAATAGAAAATTGTAGTGGATAATGTTTTCGCATGTAATGTTTCACTTAACATTATGCAAGACAATGAGGATCTTGTATCTCTAACTGTCGAAGAATGTCGACGAAGATGTGATTGGCCAAAATGGCAATAGGCAATTCAATCAGAATTAGACTCACTTGCTAAACGTGACGTTTTTGGACCAGTAGTCCAAACGCCTAGTGATGTTAAATCAGTTGGCTATAAATGGGTCTATGTACGAAAGCGGAATGAGAGAAATGAAATTGTAAGATACAAGGCACGCCTTGTTGCGCAAGGATTCTCTCATCGACCCGGTGTCAACTATGAAGAAACATATTCACCGATTTTAGATGCAATAACTTTTCAATATCTCATCGGTTTAGTGGTGCATGAAAACCTTGAAATGCATCTGATGGATGTGGTAAAAACTTATCTTTACGGTTCAGTTGATAATGAAATTTATATGAAAGTTCCTGAAGGATTTAGAATGCCTGAAGCATATAATTCAAAATCTCGGGAAATGTGTTCAATCAGATTACAAAAGTCATTATATGGCTTAAAGCAATGAGGGTGCATGTGGTATTATCGCCTCAATAAGTACTTGATAAAACAAGATTATATAAACGATGCCATTTGTCCTTGTATTTTTATTAAGAAAACAACATCAGGCTTTGTTATTATTGTTGTTTATGTTGATGACATTAATCTCGTAGGAACTCCAGAAGAGGTTCAAAAGGCAATTGAATATATAAATAAAGAATTTGAGATGAAAGACCTTGGAAAGATAAAACGTTGTCATGGTCTACAAATAGAATATTTAGCAGACGGGGTCTTCATCCATCAATATGCCTATACTCAAAAAATTTTGAAACGATTTTACATGGACAAAGCACATCCATTAAGTGATCCAATGGTTGTCCGATCACTTGAAGTGAGTAAAGATCCATTCTGACCTAAAGAAAAGAATAAGGAACCGCTTGGTCCTGAAGTACCTTATCTTTAGTGGAATTGGCGCACTTATGTATCTTGCTAATGCCACGAGACCTGACATATCATTTTTTGTTAATTTATTAGCAAGATATAGTTCTTCCAGTACACGAAGACATTGGAATGGAGTTAAACATATATTGCGATATCTAAAGGGGACTAGTGATATGGGTTTATTTTATACTAATAAAATAGTGCAGATCTTGGTTGTCATGCAGATGCAGGTTATTTATCTGACCCACATAAAGCTTGATCTCAAACAAGCTATCTGTTCACATACGGAGGTACTGCTATATCATGGCGATCTAAGAAGCAGTCCATTGTCGCTACTTCTTCAAATCATGCTGAGATAATAGTCATTCATGAAGCAAGAAGATAATGTGTATGGTTGAGATCAGTGATACATTTCATCAAACAAAGATGTGGTTTGAAGTATGATATCAAGGTACCCACAGTGCTCTTTGAAGACAATGTTGTATGCATAGCTCAATTAAGAGGAGGCTTCATAAAATGAGATAGGAACGAAGCACATTTAACCAAAATTATTCTTCACACACGATCTCCAGAAAAATGGTGATATTGATGTACAGAAAATCCATTTAAGTGATAGTCTAGCAGATTTATTCACCAAATCTTTACCAGGCTCAACTCTTGAGAAGATGGTGCACAAAATTGGAATGCAAGGGCTTCACAATATAAATCGTGGTCTTCATCAGGGGGAGTAAAATACGCATTGTACTCTTTTTTCCTTAGTCTAGATTTTGTCCCATTGGGTTTTCCTAGCAAGGTTTTTAATGAGGCAACAAGCAAATGCGTATTGAAAAATATATGTACTCATTTTCTTTCCCTAAAAAGTTTCTTTAGTTAGGCATAGACATCCAAGGGGGAGTGTTGAGAACATATGCATGTCTCAACATGGTTTATGGATAGTATGTGTATGGCAAGGTTAAAAGTGTGACTTTTATGTGGCTTGTGTCTGCGATCCACTACCTCATGCACATTTCCTATAAAAGAACTTTGCACTTTATTTGAAGAAAATAACGAATGAAGGAATAAATACAGTACATTACTCTTTCTATTGTTCTTCTTTTAGTGTGTTAATCTTAGTTTGCTAAGTAATTATTTTATAACACGTTATCAGAATGAGTCTTTGCCAGTTTAAGTAAAGACTTAAAAAGCCTCGAAGGTATAAATTTTCCTTTCTTAAAAAATGTCAAATTTTTCTAAACTTGAATTTTTTGTTTTAGACATATCGGGAAAAGGCTATCTATCATGGGTTCTTGATGCGATGGGTCTGGAAGACACCATCTAAGAAAAAAATTAGGCATCGAACCAAAACTGTGATAAGGAGATGATAGTTCTCCGTCATCACCTTGATGAGGGTTTAAAAATGGAATATCTCACTGTTAAAGATCCTCTGATGTTGTGGAATAATTTAAAAGGTAGATATGACCACCTGAAGTTGGTCGTCCTTCCACAGGCACGTTATGACTGGATCCATTTGAGACTTCAAAATTTTAAATCTATCAGTGAGTATAACTCTTCCATGCTTTAAATCATCTCACAATTAAAATTATGTGGAGAAAATATCACTAACCATGATATGCTGGAGAAAACATTTTCTACTTTCCCTACCTCGAGTATGCTCATGCAGCAGCAATTCCGAGAGATGGGATTAAAAAAATATTCAGAATTAATTTCACCTCTCCTTGTTGCTGAACAACATAATGACTTACTGATGAAAAACCATGAAAGTTGACCTACTGGTTCTATGCCATTTCCTGAATTAAATACGTCAATTTTTCACCGATCTAAGCGTGGAAAAGGTCATGGACCCAATCGTGGTGATGACCGTGGTCGAGGAAGAAATTTCAATCATGGTGATCATTTTGCACTAAATAATAACATTCACCACCAGCAGTGTAAAAAGAAGAATGAAAATCATGAAGTGGTGCAGAAGAAAAATTCAGACAACAAATGTTATTGATGTGGTGGAAAAAGGCATTAGTCACGTACCTGTCGTACGCCAAGGAACATGGTTGAACTGTATGAAGCCCCCCTGAAGGAGTTGAAAAATAACGCAGAAACCCACTTTATCTGTGAAGATAGTGTTGAACCCATGCATCTAGATGTAGTGGCTTTCTTTGAGAATCCTGAAGGAAAAATAGATCAACTGATAGGTGATGGATCTGTAATAATGTAAATATATTTCACTTCCGTCATTTGTATGAACTACTATGAATATGTTTTCCTAGTCTTGTAAATAAGTAAAAGGTTGTGTAATATTTTTTTTTAGTAATAATATAATAATGTTTACTTTGTTTATATCTTTTATCTCGAAGAATATATGGATACCTCTCAAATTGTTTTTGGATCAATGATCAATCATTAAGATATTTGTGTAATTGATAGTGGAACAACGTACACCATATTCAAAGATGATAAATACTTCTCTTACTTGCTTAGAAGAAAAGTAAATGTTACTACAATTTCTGGTAATTCGAACTTAATAGAAGGCTCTGGAAAAGCTACTATATTTCTGCCTAAGGGGATAAAACTTGTTATAGAAGATGCATTGTTCTCTTCTAAATCCCCAAGAAACATGTTAAGTTTTAAAGATATTCGCCGAAATGGATATCATGTTGAGACAATAAATGAAATAAATGTTGTATATCTTGGTATTACGAAGATTGTCTCAGACCAGAAATATGTGTTGGGAAAATTATCAACTTTATCTTCTGGCTTATATTATGCAAAAATAAGTACAACTGAAGCACACTCTATCGTAAACCAGAAGTTTACTAACTTAAAAACTTTTGTGCTTTGGCATGATCGAATAGGTCATCCTGGATCAATAATGATGAGACGAATCATTGAAAACTCAAATGGACATCCATTAAAGAACCTGAAGATTCTTACGAGTAACAAGTTTTCATGTGCTGCTTGTTGTCAAGGCAAATTGATTACTAGGCCATCATTAATGAATGTTAACATTGAATCCCCTCAATTTTTGGAACATATACATGGGGATATCTGTGGACCTATTCACCCATTTAGTGGGTTGTTTAGATATTTTATGGTCCTAATAGATGCATCTTCAAGATGATCTCATGTATGCCTCTTATCATCTCGCAACCTGGAATTTGCAAAATTATTGGCACGAATTATACGATTAAGAGCACAATTCCCAGATTGTCCCATTAAGGCAATTCGCCTTGATAATGCTGGAGAATTCACATCCCAAGATTTTGATTATTATTGCTTATCAATAAGGATAAAAGTTGAACATCTTGTAGCTCATCTTCATACTCAAAATGGCCTTGATGAGTCATTTATTAAGCACTTACAGTTGATAGCAAGACCTCTACTTATGAAAACTAAGTATCCCGCTACTGTTTGGGGTTATGCTATCTTACATGCAGCATCACTTGTTCGTCTCAGACCGACTCATTATAATAAATACTCTTTGTCACAATTAGTATTTGATCATGAACCAATTATTGTTCATCTACATATTTTTGGATGTGCTGTATATGTGCCAGTAGCACCACCTCACCGCACTAAGATGGCCCCCAAAGAAGGTTGGCATATATGTTAGGTTTGATTCACCCTTCATAATTCGCTACCTTGAGCCATTGACGGGAAATTTATTCACTACAAGATTTGCAGATTGTCGATTTGATGAAACAACTTTTCCGAAATTAGGGCGAGAGAAAAAGGAACTTAAAAGTGAAATTGCATCGAAAGTTTCATCATTATTTCATTTTCATCCACGCTCCCCTGTGTGTGAACAAGAGGTCCAGAAGATCATCCATTTGCAAAACATAGCAAATCAAATGCCAGATGCATTTACTGATTTGAAAAGGATAACAAAGTCACATATTCCTGCAGTGATTGTGCCTATCCGAATTGACGTCCCAAAAGGACCATCTACAAGTGTCATGGCTTCTGAATCTCAAACACGCCTGAAGCGTGGGAGACCATTGGGTTCAAAAGACAAAAATCCTAGAAAAAGAAGCTCGAGAAGTAATAAAGATAACACTATAAAAGAGTCTCATGAAGAAGTTTAAGATCTGATTAATCCTGATATTTTTTTTATAAATCAGTGAACCTGAGACTCAAGTGAATGAAGAACTTTCAATAAGTTCTACAGGTAATAGGATAAGTTTAGATCGATAGAAAATTGTAGTGGATAATGTTTTCGCATATAATGTTTCACTTAACATTATGCAAGACAATGAGGATCTTGTATCTCTAACTGTCGAAAAATGTCGACGAAGATGTGATTGGCCAAAATGGCAAGAGGCAATTCAATCAGAATTAGACTCACTTGCTAAATGTGAGGTTTTTGGACCAGTAGTCCAAACGCCTAGTGATGTTAAATTAGTTGGCTATAAATGGGTCTATGTACGAAAGCGGAATGAGAGAAATGAAATTGTAAGATACAAGGCACGCCTTGTTGCGCAAGGATTCTCTCATCGACCCGGTGTCAACTATGAAGAAAACATATTCACCGATTTTGGATGCAATAACTTTTCGATATGTCATCGGTTTAGTTGTGCATGAAAACCTTGAAATGCATCTGATGGATGTGGTAACAACTTATCTTTACGGTTCAGTTGATAATGAAATTTATATGAAAGTTCCTGAAGGATTTAAAATGCCTGAAGCATATAGTTCAAAATCTCGGGAAATGTGTTCAATCAGATTACAAAAGTCATTATATGGCTTAAAGCAATGAGGGTGCATGTGGTATTATCGCCTCAGTAAGTACTTGATAAAGCAAGATTATATAAACGATGCCATTTGTCCTTGTATTTTTATTAAGAAAACAACATCAGGCTTTATTATTATTGTTCTTTATGTTGATGACATTAATCTCATAGGAACTCCAGAAGAGGTTCAAAAGGAAATTGAATATCTAAATAAAGAATTTGAGATGAAAGACCTTGGGAAGATAAAACGTTGTCATGGTCTACAAATAGAATATTTAGCAGACGGGGTCTTCATCCATCAATATGCCTATACTGAGAAAATTTTGAAACAATTTTACATGGACAAAGCACATCCATTAAGTGCTCTAATGGTTGTCCGATCACTTCAAGTGAGTAAAGATCCATTCCGACCTCAAGAAGAGAATGAGGAACCGCTTGGTCCTGAAGTACCTTATCTTTGTGCAATTAGTGCACTTATGTATCTTGCTAATGCCACGAGACCTGACATAGCATTTTCTGTTAATTATTAGCAAGATATAGTTCTTCCCCTACACGAAGACATTGGAATGGAGTTAAACATATATTGTGATATCTAAAGGGGACTAGTGATATGGGTTTGTTTTATACTAACAAAAATACTGCAGATCTTGTTAGCCAGGCAGATACAGGTTATTTATCTGACCCACATAAAGCTCTATCTCAAACAGGCTATCTGTTCATATACGGAGGTACTGCTATATCATGGTGATCTACGAAGCAAACCATTGTCGCTACTTCTTCGAATCATGGTGAGATAATAACCATTCATGAAGCAAGTAGAGAATGTATATGGTTGAGATCAGTGATACATTTCATCAAACAAAGATGTGGTTTGAAGTATGATATCAAGGTACCCACAGTGCTCTTTGAAGACAATGTTGCATGCATAGCTCAATTAAGAGGAGGCTTCATAAAGGGAGATAGGAACGAAGCACATTTCACCAAAATTATTCTTCACACATGATCTCCATAAGAATGGTGATATTGATGTACAACAAATCCATTCAAGTGATAGTCTAGCAAATTTATTCACCAAATCTTTACCAGTCTCAACTCTTGAGAAGATGGTACACAAAATTGGAATGCAAAGACTTCACAATATAAATCGTGGTCTTCATCAAGGGAAATATAATACGCATTGTACTCTTTTTTCCTTAGTCTAGATTTTGTCCCATTGGGTTTTCCTAGCAAGGTTTTTAATGAGGCAACAAACAAATGCGTATTTAAAAATATATGTAGTCATTTTCCTTCCCTAAAAGTTTCTTTAGTTAAGCATAGACATCCAAGGGGGAGTGTTGTGAACATATGGATGTCTCAATGTGGCTTATGGATAGTATGTGTATGGCAAGGTTAAAAGTGCTACTTTTGTGTGCACCTTGTGCCAAGAGATGGATGGCTTGTGTCTGCCATCCACTACCTCATGCACATTGCCTATAAAAGAACTTTCCACCTCATTTGAAGAAAATAACGAATGAAGGAATAAATATAGTACATTACTCTTTCTATTGTTCTTCTTTTAGTGTGTTAATCTTAGTTTGCTAAGTAATTATTTTATATTATTTAAAACATTTTTTAAAATCAGTTCTAAAATATAGGGTATAACGGTAAAAAATGTAACACACGTTCTTGAATTTTCAGTTTTAAAAAAAACAATAATATATACATAAATAAAAACTCATTATCAAAAAAGTATCTATCTAATAATAATAATAATAATCTATATATAATAAGAGAAGAAAAAGCGCCTACGTGTCTGCACCACAAAAATCATAGGTTTAATTAATTAAAGTTATTTTAAAAAATAATTTTAAATTAGTTCTAAAAAATAGGGAATAATTGTAAAAATATGTATTTAATTGAATTGTTAATGTGTTTCACTCCCTTAAAGAAAAGAAGGTTAAAACATAAATTAGGCATAGCTTCCCAGTTTTACCCTTATTAATTATTGTCAAATTTATGATTAAAATAACTAAATATTCATTATCATAACTAATTTCGATACTAACTAATGAAGGGTAAAATTGGAAGAATATTCTAAAAGGTATCTTGAAAATTGAACAATTAAGTTAATTTGAAAAATGTAAAATTTCTCGATAATTAAATTAATTTGAAATGGAGGAAATAATATTTTCCTTAATAGGCATGCAAAATTCAAATTTAACAAGCTAAGTAAAAATGAATCGAAAAAGTAAAACTTAGCTTTGCACATATTAGGATGACATTTGACTTAAGTTTATCCAAAATGTTACTTTTATCAGCTATATAAGTGGGGGATCCAATAATAAATTTCATATTAAACTTAGAGTCTATTTGTTATTACTGCTAAAAACTGCTTATTTTTAGAAGTGTTTTTTTAAAATAGCTTTTTTTAAAAGTGCTTTTAAAAAAAAATTGTGTTTGGCAAATTTATTTAAAAAGTGCTTTGATAAGCAATTTGTGTTTGACTATCTTTTATTTTAAAAAAATGCTTTCGAGAGTCAAATTACCAAAATGGCAAATAACAATGTGCTTTTAAGATTATTTAAACTACGAAAAATAATTTTTTTATTTGTTACCTTTTTAGGGGAGTTGAAATATTTAATTATTATTTTTTAAGATTTTACTAAAGTATTGTTGAAAAATATTGAAAAGAAGAATCTTTTTGTTATTTGTAACCTTTTTTTTTTTTGGATTCAATCTTTAGCTATTTTTTTTTGTCATAATCCTCTAAAGTTATATAT
>JAJOOH010019869.1:0-20857 GCA_029582605.1 Solanum gracilifrons | reverse complement strand
TATGATTTAGAAATAAATTCAGATTAAAATGAACTACAAATATTTACGATATTGGACAGAATCTATGGAAGATATAAAACTATTAGAACAATTAATGGAGGAGAATTTATATATGTACCAAAGAACCCAAGATATGTTATACCTAGAATATATCATAAATAATATTAAAGAGATATCAAGATTAACACCCTAGAAAAAAGAATATTATAATAAAATATGGCTAGTTAATACCTCACCTACCACACTACCACCTACCACACTACCAAAAATATGAATCCCTCACCTACCAATTTCGCACCCCCGAAATATGTTGAATGGAGTATTCTACTTTGATTTTTCCTTAGGGTTTTGCCTTAGGGTTTGAGAGAGAAGATAATGATGGATTAAGAGATGAAAATCTGATTGTTTTGGATCTTTAATTGGTCAAGTTTTCTTAAAGGTAAAAATACTAAAACTACCCCTTTTAATATTTTCACATCAACTAATTCGTCACTGCAGTGTATCAGGTTACTAATATGGTCATAATTTTTTACTCAAAACTCGGATTGTTGCAAAATTTGTGGCATTGAAAAAAAGATTCAAATACCTTTAATTTGTTTTATTATGGGCTTCGTAACTCTATATATTCTAAGAGATATGGTCATTTGAAGTTGACCAAAGAGAATCTTACATCAAAACTTAATCGGTAAGGAAACTTTCAACTCAACTTTGTGCTAGGAGTTTCTAGTGACCTTAATTAATATCCAAAAACATTCCCACACTAAAGAATTTAAATTTACACATATGGTCAATTTAAGAATCACCTGATATGACCTTACATGTAAATGAAGAATAGTTCGGGTCTTAACTTAGAAATTTTTTGGGTGTTACAATATCTCCCCCTTGGGATCATTCATCCTCGAATGATGGTTAAACTGAGGATGGAAAGTAAATGAGTTACTCTTACTATCATTTTGACTGTTGAACTTCCCTACTAACAGAGGCGGAACTGAATCATACTAAGAGTTTGGAACTGTGTATAGCACATAAGTCAAGAACAATATTGTTTTGAACATAGTCACTCTCTCTCTGAAGTTAACTTACATGAATCAAATGAATCTTGACATGAAGCAAGAATAAGACTATTATGCCTTAAGAAATACAACTTCTAGCTTTCAAGCCTAGCAACACCTCAAAATCACACCCTTATTTATGAATACCACACCTCATTAGTTGCAACTCATAACTCCTACAAGGATTTATGACTACTCTTACCAAGGTCTAAGTTAGATTGTCTGCTCTTATTGTGTTCAAGCTTAATCTCTAAATCACAAGATGTTAAACATGAGATGTTTATACTTATTTAAACCACACGATTCGGGTTCGATACCTCTATAGGGAATCTCATCCTAAGAATACTTCTCCTTATAGCTGCCTTGAACCAACCTTGTGCCCATATCAAGAAATATCTAATGCATCATGCATTCATCCACATGCTACTAACACCACATTCAAGCCTAGTACTATAACCACTCCATGAACTCCTACTAACTAACCCTTATAAGAATTTCTCATTCTCTTGTCACTTCTACCAACTTAACTTTCATGCATTATTACCTGGAAATTGACTTATTACTCATCGTTAAACCTTTTCTCCTTGTTCCTCCACATTTATAACCTTAGATGGAATAAACACACCATCACTATCACAATAAGAAATAGCAAACCTCTTCTCTATACTTTACACAATTACTATCAACAACACCACTCTCAAAACTAAAAAAGATTACTTAAAGAGTTCTAGGGAAAAAGATCATAAGCACGATTCATTCGAGATATCTTATATAAGAATATGCATGACATAACATTATGTTGCTAGCCATTGAGAGTAAATTATGAATTTGTGAGACTGAACATACTATGAGACATGAGTGCTTATATGAATAAGTTCATATCATGAGGCTGATAGTCATAACTTTATGGATAAGATTAAGACCAATGGGCTAAAGTCTTTGCCCCTCATTCTGTGAATTGAGGATAAAAGTGTATCTCTTTGAAGTGTATGAGCATAGGTCATAGACACAATTCTGATATTAGGAATATCAATAATATGTTGTAACGACTGATTTTTGAGGAATGCGCTAGAGAATGAATGAATCGATATATCACTCTAACTCTTTATGAACACATCACTATCTCATTTTCAACACTTTACTTTGTTTCTCATCTTATCATATCCCCTTAGGTCTCAAACTGATACTTTATAGTTATGGATCTATTCCATCTTTTCTAAACTAGTCTATATTCAATTTACTCTAATACTCAGAAAAATTCAAATCTCATGTCTATAGAGCTTTCTATGTGCAAATACTAAGATTCCTTCTAGAGCTTCTTTTAACCTATTCACACTGGCTTATAAACCCTCTTAATCTAACCTTAATAGTATGACTAAGGCTGGGCACCAGACCGGAATGGGACCACCAGACCGAAACGAATTGGTACTGGACCGAAACGGGACAGTTTGACCGGGTTGTTGACCGGTACCGGGATGAATCGGACCGAAACTATCGGGATGGAAGCTCAATTTCGTCCCGTCCCACTATATACCGGGATAGAACCGGGACGGATCGGAATGGACCGGAACGAAACGGGATGGGATAAACGGGACGACACATATAGTTATTTCAAAAAATAATTATTTTTTTTTGAGTTATTTTGAATTACGAAAATACGAATGTTTTTTTTATTTTTCTAGGTTATATTAGTTTATAGTATTTAACTTTTAAAATTTATAATAATTTTACTTAAGTTTATTTTAAAGATATTTTTTTTTAATCTTTACGTATATAAGTTTGTAAGTTAAGAACTTAAGTTTAATAAAGTTTTTTTAAAAGTTTTTGAGCTTATGTAGTTATGTTATAAGTTTTAAAGATTTGAATCTTTTGAAGTTTATAAGTTATTAAGTTATACTTATAACTTGTAAGTTAAATAACTTAAGTTTGTAATTTTAAAAAATTAAATAAACAAAAAAGAAATACTAATAAAAGTAAATAATGACAAAAATATTATTTTTTATTTTAATTAAAAATGATTTACCGGGACCGGACCGGAACGGAACCGGAATGAACCGGGATGAACCGGTACCGATATACCGGTACCAAATCATGATACCGTTCCGTTCCGTGTACCGATTCAATGTATTCCATCCCGTCCCGAATACTACCGGATCGGAATGGACCGGAATGGTACCGGTACAACCCGTTCCGGTGCCCAGCCTTAAGTATGACTTCTCATTCTTAGCCAACTAATATTGTCCTTCTAAGTTCATATCAATCTAACCGGAGGAAACTTGAACTATGCTTGAAAGGCCATCATTGGCAATATATAGTTCCTTCGACAAAACTATAAAGGGTAATAAATAAAACTCAAATCAGTCTACTCTACATTTATAACTCAAATATACTATCTAGGTACATATTGAAAGTCATAAACTTTATTAGAATCTCGTCCGAATACATACGATCTCGGGTGCACCCCTTAATGCTCTTGATAATCTAATGACTTAATCACACTTTATTGCTCTCATCTTTAAGTCAAAATCCCACACTTGTACCACTCACATTAATTGCAACTAGCATCTTAATTCCCCACCTACTCTATGTCAAATCTACCAGATCTCTCAAAATCAACTTTATCACCCTCATATTATCATCTTATTTTTTTATCATGACACTCATCTCAAATTCAAGTTTAGTGTCTAGTACTAAACATGGATATCAATATATTTTCTTACATACTATACTTACTTATGGCTTCTAGATAAAATTAAGAAACACTCGCCCACTAAGACCTCATGACAAGTAGTCAATCTTTATCTCTCAGTTCTACATACTTACAATTTACAGTCACATTCCATTTCACAAATTAAGTTATTTACTCATTCACTATACATAATTACTTAATTAGTTCTATAAATCATAGACTCTCCCTAAGAAAAAGTTATAAACCTATCGTAGATCTCTTACCTCATGAATACTCCTCCTCTTCTATTCAACACTTATACTTGATCGTTACTAACACATTGCCACATCATCATAAACTCCTTTCTAGTTAAAGTATACTCTAACTCATCCATACTAGCAACTCTTACTCTATCTTATATCATGAAATCTACACAAAATTATTATTCCTTTGTCTACTCATAAAGGAAAAATCCTCATTAATAACTCACTAGGGGCATGACTAAAATAGCATAATTTGCCTTATCACTATCTCCCTTTCTTAGATTACTGAACCTCTGCATGCATTCTTCTAACCTTGGGTACTTTTACTACTACTACTTATAACCCCGTACTCATACTATCTTTTCTGGTGCAAATACTACCCAAGCTCTACAACAAACCTTCTCATAAGGGTCTCAATTAAAACAAGGTTTAGCGAAGAGAGTACATCTCACTTTTAGCTTTAACGCACGGTTCACATGAATATAAGTGCATTCTTTCAAAACTCAACACTTAAACTCACTCACGGGCTTCTCTCAAGCCCCTCTTCAGTCTCATGACTTTCTCAAGATTTTTGCTCAGAGTAACTCATTGATAAGGATCTAGCTTTGCTTTTTCAACTACCTTAAGTATGAGAGGTAGTCGAATGGATATGAGAAAAGAACGAATTAGAAAAAATTCCTTATGACATAATTCTACTGCACGATATAGAGTATGAAAGAAGGAAAACTTTTCTTAAATCTATGTAGTCCCTCATTTATAGAAGTGGGGCCCTCACAACCATAAATAAGATCCTACTGACACGACTTCATATACACCCTATGACATTTGAACTCTATGCTCTGGGATAAACTTTGACACGACCTAGACCTACACCCTGGACGTGGCCGGCACTCGAGAACCATTGTTGGTCCCAAGCGAGCCCTCATCCTGGCTGACTACAATCGGAAGACTAACTCAAGCATACATAATCATCAAATTGAAATAAACATTTTAAAAAACACTCTCTAAATATACTGAGTGTGAAACATTAGTTTTAAATAAAACATCTAAAATTGTAAGACTCTCCAAAACGTTCTATCTATGAAGCCTTTACGATAAAAAATATGAATGTTGGGACAAGACCCACGACTCCTCAAAAGAACTACTACTAGCAACTCATAAAATTGGAGTCCTCCGAAAGCAAGGAGATCTCACTCAAAAGTTGATGAGCGAATGAAGTGATCTTAACAAACTCTTGTTGAGGTACCTAAGAACCTCTATATGTATCATTAAAAGATGCAGGTCGCATGACATCAGTGCATTGAATGTACAAGTATGTAATATAGTTGAATAAAAAATAATTGAATGAAAGGTCTACTATAAATATAAATATATACTCAACTGAATGTAAAGAAATATAGAAGTGAAATCGTTAAAACTTTACAAAGATGCTTACTCATCTCAGAACTCAACATATTAAGTGATATAATAAAAATACTCTTTTAACTCTATTTGGGAGATTCTCTAACCGACAACCATCACTATGAGCTACGTGATGATACAAAGTCTCGTCCACGCTGCCAAAACTGTCTTATACCTTGTCGGGGTATAGAACACCTCAACTAAGTGGATCCATTAAACTCTGCCCGAAGGCACTTAGGATTCATCTAAAAAGTATGATCTTGTACCCATGTTGGCATACATGGTTTATGAGGAATGTGAGTTGTCTGAACGCATCCCCATATTGGTGCTCAATACTACTCCCAATAATATATACTCATTCTCAATGTTTAAAAACAAGCTCTTCCTCTGGTTTGAGATAATTGTTCAAACTATCCTCCTAAAAGAGGTAATTGCTCTTGAAATATCATTGAACTCATAACTCATTTAGAAATCAAAGTTTCTCTTTTATCAATGTAAAAATCAATACCTTTGGGAATACTTAGTTCCCTTATACTCTTACTCAATTCATACTTGAAAACTCTTTCTCAAAAATACATCAACATCATATTGTGATATGATCATTGATGACTCGGGAAGTCATACTGCATAAACATTGATGGCATAACTAGATACCATACTGCTTAAACATTGATGACATACTCGATTGTCATACTAATCATGTTTTAGAAACTCTTTCTCAAAACTCATCTTTAATTCCTCAAATACTCAGTTTAAAACTCAAGTGTTGGCTTTAAAAAGCTTCTCAATATTTATAAGTCAATTCATAGGGTTCATATGGAATTATGGACATGAACGACTCAACTCATGGATCTTAATAGCAATATGGAAACTCGATACTCAACGATACTACTCATCTCAAATAAATACTCAATTCATAGGGTTTATGCTGAAGTATAGACATGAACGAATCAACTCAAGAATCTTAATGCATTTCATATAGCAATTCCATAATTAGGAATAGAATTTCAAAAAGAATCTGAAACTCAAGAACTCAAAATCAAATCATCTCAAGAATACTCAAATCTAGGGATAGAATCCTAGATTACTCTTTTACTCATTTAAAAGTAGATGTAGGGCGTGATGACGAACTAGTCCAACAGTATGATAGCCTTATATACATGGAAGAACAAGGTTCTGGAAGAATATTGAATAAAAACTTTATTAGAAGCCTTGAAACCCTAGATTGAAGGTAAACAATAAAGAAAACCTTTCTTGAGATTCTTGAATTAGTTTCTTGAAATCTCTTGAAGAAGAATCTTGAAAAAGATTGAAAATATCTTGAATGGAGTCTTTTACTTTGATTTTTCCTTAGGGTTTTGCCTAAGGGTTTGAGAGAGAAGAGAATGATGGATTAAGAGATGAACATCTGATTGTTTTGGGTCTTTAATTAGTCAAGAAATTTGTTTAGGGTTTTCTTAGAGGTAAAAAGACAAAGACGATCCTTTTTAAAGTTTTCCCGTTGGCTAATTCGTCATTGCACTGTATCAGGTTACTAATATGGTCATAACTTTTTACTCAAAACTCAGATCAAATACCTTTAATTTGATAGGTTATGAGCCACATAACTCTATATATTCTAAGTGACATAGTCATTTGAAGTTGACCTAAAGAGAATCTTACATCAAAACTTAATCGGTAAGGAAACTTTCAACTCAAGTTTGTGCTAGGAGTTTCTAGTGACCTTAATTAATATCCAAAATCATTCCCACACTAAAGAATTTACCTTTACACATATGGTCAATTTAAGAATCACCCGATATGACCCTACATGTAAATGAAAAATAGTTCGGGTCTTAACTTAGAAATTTTTGGGGTGTTACAAGATGTGGATGAGAAAATATGTCGTGGAATGGTCGGATCACTACTCTATCTCACCGCAAGTCGACCAAATATCATGTACAATGTATGAAATTATGCACGCTTTCAATCTGCTCCAGAGGAATCACATCTCATTACAGTAAAAAGAATTATTGACTATTTAATTGGAACTATTGAATTAGGGCTATGGTATCCTCACTCTTCTCACTTTGATTTAATTGGATACTCAGACGCTGATTTTGCAGGTGATGAAAATGATTGCAAAAGTACCAGTGGAACTTGTCAAATTTTAGGACAATCTTTGATCTCATGGCACAACAAAAACTAAACCTCTATTTCACTCTCTACTGCTGAATCTTAATATCTAGCAGTAGAAAGTTGTGGTACTCAATTATTATGGATGATGCATCCGCATACTTGATTATGATCTCTCTTATGAAGCAGTTCCTATCTATTGTGATAATACCAGCGCCATTAGCCTTTCTAAATAATGTGAATCATTCTAGAGCTAAGCATATTGCTATCAAGCATCATTTTATTAGAGATAATGTTGAAAATGGGGATTTCTCTCTAGAATTCATTGATTCAAAAAATCAGTTAGCTGACATTTTTACAAAACCTCTGCTTGAGGGAAAGATTCCGTTTTCTTCAAAATTTCCTTGGTATTACTTGATTTAATTAATGTGAATTTTTCCTTTTATGTGTTAACATTATTTTCTTTTTCAGATTTCCTGCCCTTAATTGTTACATGTATCGCCCTTTCCTCTTCTCCATAACCCTCATCTTTTCACTTTCTTTCAGACGTCTCCCCTTCATTTTTGACTCTTCTCTCTCTTTTTTAAAACCCTTCAATTTTCTCCCCTCTCCTTATTTGTCTCCTCTCTTTGTTTAGTTCTCTCATCCAAAAAGCCTAGAACTCGCTCCATGGCCTCTCTCAAGAACTCAACTTCTTTAAGCTTCGATGAAGTGAACATCTTATTCCTCTCTTCCGATTCCTCTAATGAATCGCTCGTTTCTCCTACCTTTCCCATCAAAAGGAAAGCTTCCTCTTCCAAGAAGAAGAATCTAAAGAAACCTCATCCTAATGCATCAGGATCTCTATCTCCTGAAGAGATGCAATGATTCTGGGGAATCGAACATAAAATCAAGTATGACAGCTTCAAAACTAGACCTATCATTCCTGGCTGTGTTATCAATCTCAGTCTATTGAAGGACTCTCAATGTGCGGTAAGTTCGTTTCTCAAGGCTCAAAAACTCTCTTTGTTGTTTAGTCTGTGTGGTCTTGAATTTTTTGAAGAAGTTGTTCGACTCTTCTACACAAATCTCTGCATCTCTTCTGATAATGGTGAGGCGGAAACCCTCATTATGGGAAATCATATAATTATCAACGAACTGTTGTTTGAAGATGTGTTTGGTACTAAGTTTTCTAGCGTAATTTCGTATATGAATGGAACTTGGCCTGATGATTTTGAGGTCTCTCTGGAAGGTGCCAAAAGAGTCGTGGCTGAGCCAGACTCTGACTTATCTGATTTTGGGTCTTTGTCTCTTTGTTAACATCGTATTCTAGCACATATTGTAGCCACTACTCTTATTCCCAGACAAAGGATCTCTGAGTAGTATTTCTACTTGAGACATGTTTGTTCTCTACTGTTTACTCAAGAAATACCGCATCAACTGGGCAGTTTGGTTCAAAGAATACATGTTGGAAACTGTTGAAGACCCTAATGCCTCTGCAGATTTGCCATATGGGTTACTTGTCTCGCGCATCCTGGTGAATCGTCTTGTGGATCTCTCAATGTTTACACATGTTGTCATTAATGCTACTTATGATTCTCGTACTTTTTCTAGTATGGGGTATGCGCAGGTGGAAAATAAATGGGTGAAAAAGGACTCTGTTAAAGCAAGAGTTGAAGGTGTCAAACCCATAAAGATCTCTGCGGATTCGGCTGCCCTCCTGATGCAGGACAACGACGAACTCAAAACTCGCATTCTAGTAGTGGAACGTGGTTTGGAGACTCTTCATGATGCGGTTGAAATGGTATTTCGCCTTCAAAAGGATACGAGCTCTGATGTTGGTAAGTTGCATATTGCTATGACTGGCATAAAACAGGAAGGGATCTCCACAATTAACAAGTTGATTCAACAAGCTGATTCTCTCAAAAGTGGAGTCAGCTCTTCAGACAATGAACTTGTTGTTAGTGTCCAGACCTCTTACTCCAATGTTTCTAAAAGTGTGGAGCGCTCCTACAATTCCTACTGTGTAAAGATCATCAACACCCACAAGTAATTTTTGGGTGATCGTTGAATATCTAACCTTGGATCTTTTGTTTTTGTCTACTGCTACTTTTGAACTATCTTTCAACAAAGGGCATGTCCCTACTTCTATCTGCCTTTTGGATTGCTTATTGAGGACTCTTGCTCTGTTATTATCTGTTGCAACCTTGGTTTGGCCTTATCCTGTGTCTTCCTAATTTTTCTTGTTTTTGATTATGCCAAAGGGGGAGATTTGTTCCCACAATTTTCATAAAGTCGGGGGAGCTACAGCAAACCATAAAGGCAAGGGAGGCTAAAAATTAGAATCTACAACCACACACTCCAAGGAAAATAGGGAAGCTCCATTATATAAAATTGTAAATTAATTGTCATTATCAAAAAAGGGGAGATTGTTACCCTCATAAAACGAGCTGATTTTTTATAAACGACTCTTAACAAATATTTGTACCCTTCGTAGGAAAAAAAATCAAAAAGAAAATAAGTCAAGCATGTACAAATTGATATCCAACAGAAGATAGGAAAGCCACGATTAGAGGAATTACAAATCAATTCAAGATGCCTTCAATCCCAGAAATAGTTCTATTAAGCAAGGACAATCATCAGCAATCCTGCCAAGAATCAAGGAAGCTATCAAGAGAAGGAAGAGATTCAAATCAAGTCGGGATTGGAGAAGATCATCTCAAGAAGGAAGGAGTGATCATGAACATATCTAATATGGACATGAATCAGTAAATCACCTCAATCAAGGAAGGTCTAATCATGTACATATCTAATATGGACGTGAATCAGCAAATCACTTCAATCAAGGAATCTCTCAATATCCTTGATTGAGAGAAACACCTTTGGATTTTTCCTTACAAGAGCAAGCAGCCCACCTATCTATATAAACCTCCTTTGGCCATAGTTGTGAAGTACGCACTTCACTTGAACTTGTATTATTGTCTTCTGTTGTCTTTCATAAAAGCTTTCTATTCTCTTAAGTATACAACTGAAAAAGAAAAGAGAAAGAAAGATCAAAGTGTAGGTTATACAAGTAGAGGTTGTGTCAAAGTAGAAAGATCTTATTTGTATATGAGATAGGGCTCCAAGTCGAACTACTTTGTAAACACCCAAGTTCTCAACAAGATCTTAAGGACGCGCCTTAAACCTTAGGGGATTGGAAGTAGGCACCACTTTGGTGTTCCGGACCAGCATAATATTCTCTGAGTCCTTTATTTACTGCATTTACTATTATCATATACTGTTAAATTAATTTGCATGTGAGTCGACTAAAGGAATTATTAATTCACCCCCTCCCCTCTTCAGTTTCACTAAAGACTTTTGTTATGTGGCTGTAGCTATGAATGATTGTTGAACATCGCTTTTATGGATGAATTTGATTATTATATAAATTATTATTCTTGTATTCTTGATTTAGTATTTTGATACTAGGCCACCAATAAAATAAATACATTGTCTACTCTTTAACTCAAATGACGAATAGGTAGATAGAACAGAGAATATAAGGAGTATGATCTTTATTGCATACCACTTGTTTAGATTTGTGTTCAATGTTGACACTCACACAAATACCGTGCGTGATTACGAAACAAGATGAAAAATAAATGTTCAACACTTGAGTCTGTCTATTTCCGCTCAACGATGTAGTTAGACGGTCAACTTGGGTAGGTGGTTAGAGATCGAGAGATCATGATCATAATAACAACCCTGTAAATCAATAATTTGATAGCCTTATGAAATTCATGAAAAAGATGTGATGCATGAATTCTTAGTATGTTGTAGCCCTGGAATTGCATCAATCACTGTAAGTTAATCTTATTATTTAATTCTTGCATTCTTTTGTTTACAAATAAAAATTGAATTCTTTTGGCACTCTTGAATAAATATTTAGACTAGTATAATTAGAGTAAAATAGTTAATTGACAAATCTTTTAGGTTCGATAATCCGGCTCTTTTAGAGCCATATATTACTTGAGCGACCACATACCCTCCTGTGTGCATTCGAAAGCAACAATGAATTATCCAACGACAAAAGAAAAAATAATTCTTTCCTATAAAGATTGTGGCCATGATCAAAACTATAGCTTATACATATTAATAACTCAAATAAAGCCTAAATCAAATCTTCATTTTCATTCTCTTATTAGTAGTACTTGTTCAATAAATTTCTATGATATTTGCTAACACCATATTTTAACATAATGTCAGAACACGTCTCGTATTTTGTATTATAATTGTTGATTTCACTAGGACAATTTTTCTTTGGGGAGAGCTAATTACATATTTGGAAGACCTTATTGAAAAACATATTTAAAAGTCAAACCAACTTTTTTTTAAAAAAAAATAAGAAAAATCGAGACCGCTTTATTTGATTTGATTTGATTGACATATTTTTTTTTTTAAATAGTTGGTTTAACTTGATAAATGAAAATTTTGAACCAAAACAAATATACGTACCACCCCTAGTTATAAATTCATAATAGACTATTACACCATTCAACAACCCAAGCGACAAATTATTTATAAACACAAAAATTTTATTTCACTTAATTTTTAAGTGTGTTAAGTTTATTTTAAAATTTTAATTAACTTATTTGAAAAAAAAAGAATGGGGGATTGTCTGACATTTTTTGTATACAAGTGTGATCATGCCTAAACAATGTTTTTGTCTAAGCACATTCTTAATCTGGTGTTTCTACACCGCAAAGGGGTGCAAGCTCTTTCTTGTTTATTTAATCATCTGAATTTATAACTCACTGACTCGACTAATCAAAATTTGCACTATGTAAAACCTGTTAAAAGAGGAAACGGTCCCTACCAAAAATTTCTCTATTCTCAAAACTCGAAGTGCTCATTTCTTGTCTCCCTACAATATCCAAATTCCAGAAATTTATCTACCAATATGATAATCTTGATGAGCTCATAAGTATAGATTCACCAATTCGACGAATAGTCTCTTCTAATGTTAGTTCCATGTTCTTACAGTAATATATGAAGAAAATAAATGGTCATCTAATTTTTCACCAATTTGGTCCAAAGTATTGCTTTAGGAAACTGAGATATAAATGACAGTTTATGAGATACATGATTTTTCTTATCTTAATGGGTGTCCTAAAAACCTTGAACAACACTTATTTTAGACTTAAGAAAGTATTGTTTCATTTTTGCTGGCAATAGTTACTACACAGTGATACTTTCATCAGCTTTTCTTATGTACACCTCACTTCACTAAAAATAACTCAACATTTGTTAGTAGTAATTCCTCCCCAAGCTGATGATACAGGGCTAAATTTCATTTTTTTGAAGTGAAACTCATATAGCTTGCTGCAAGTAAATGGTGACCAAGTTTTTTTCCGAGAAAAAGTTGGTTTTCCTTAACCATAACATCTCACTGACAACTTTCTTTGCAGGTAATTTTTTCCTGTCTTGACTGATTCATCTAACAAAAGTCCCAAAGTTAAATAAGCTGCATTGGCAGTCCCTTCTGAACTCCTCTGCACTGGAATGTGCACAAATGACTACCAAATTGTGATACAATATCCACTATTCCTCCGTAACCAGCTACTGCTGTGACCTGAAAGTTATGTACAGGTGGAACTATGTTTGAGTTATGATAACCGATAACGATAATTAAACATTGTAATATCCTTCCTGCCACAATGGCGATTCAACTTCAGTTTTAGTGTATATAGCATTTCTGGTTTTTTATACAAAAAAGAAAAGTAGAATTACAAATCTACCTAAAAAAAGCAGATCACACTAAATATAAAGTGTTTGGTATCAGCAAACTAAATAAAAGTAGTCTCTTACCCCTGAAGGATGTGCAGAAATGGAAAACAACGACTGAGGAGCACATGGTATCTGTGAAATAATATCTCCATTCAGGTCAAAGCGACTAAGAAGTGGCTCTGCTCCAACTGCTAAAACCTGACAGGAAAATTAAAGCTCCTTAGGAAAAAAGGAACTGGAAATATTCTAAAAGCATTTGATGGAATTGGTTACTCCCACTAGAATGGTGGATTGAAGACTGCAATCAACTAGATTAACCTTGTTAAGTCCACAGGCACAAAAAGAGAGGGCAGCATATATGCAAAAGGGATAAATTAAGCACAGAAGATTATACCATAATTCTGGCATGACAAACAACACAAGTGTAAATAGTTCAAGGAGTGGACATATTTGGAAGACTAGAGCTTGTTGAGATAAAATATAATTTCGTAAATTGAGTGTACTCAGCTTCAGTTTTTAGATGAGATTGATCATACGTTTCAACATAGTATCAGAGCAGACAGAAGTTTAGAGTTTGAGTCTCACTGCCACCCACTATCAAAAAAATAATAATTCAGATGCTTGGGTCATAAAACAAAATCAAGCCCACATGTGAGGGACTGCACCGAGATATAATATAATTAAGTAACGAATTGTATGCTCTCTCTAACAATTTAATTTTTCGATGAGATAGTCATCCACTTCAAAATACTCAAAGCTCTTAGCTGTCACCAATAGCTTTACTTATCTAGAGTGTTCTCATATATATACGTATATTGCCACTTCAATGCAACTCTCTTTCACACAATTCTAGTGCACCGAAGAATTGTTGTTATTATCTTCTCCCCCACCAACCCCCACCCCCACCCCCTTCCTAAAGGAATTTAATTTGTATTTTCTTGGTAAGTCTATTTTCTTTTCCCTTTACCTTTTGGTTGGTAGCTGGCCATGCAAAGGTGAGGGATGAGTTGCACCTTTACCCTCCTTCAACAAGTAGTACACTTCAGTTCTAAACTAGTTGGGATCAATTATATGAATCGTATGTACACATTCTGCTCAACTTTTGGTCCTTTTCATTCCATAACTTCATTAATTGTCCTTTGAGACAAAAGTAGCCTCAATTCTCTGAATCTCACATATATTGATCTACAAACATCTGACCAAACTAAAACTTCTGGAGAACACCAGACTAACGTAAGTACAGCAACTTCCTCCCATAGTAACTCCTCAACTTTGTTGAATCTCCATTTTAGTATTATGCATTAACATCTTCACCTGTTAAGCCAATTTCTTAGAAGACTTCACCTAGATATCTGAATTGTTTGCATTTTGGCACCATAATTTCATCTGGATTCACCTCAATTTCATTATTATGCAAACTGAACTTGTACTACACATATATTTTCCTACTTCTACTTATCTTGAAACCCCAACTCTTCAGAGTATTTTTCCATAGTTCATGTTGTTGGTCGATCCCCGCACTAGTTTCATCAATTAACATCTGCTTGTTGCATACACCAAGAAAATCTATCTTGTATATCAGTTGTTAGATCATCCATAATTTGGGTAAATGTGTACGGGCTCTCAAGGATGATCCTTGTATAAACCCATGGTTATGAGAAGTTTCTCATCTCACTTTTCTCTCACTTGTGATGGATTCTTTGTAAATATCCTTTATAAAGAGGATGTATTTAAAAAGGAATTCCTTTTTGTTTTAATACCCACCGGAAGACATCTTTGCATTCTATTGTACGCAGGGACGAAGCCAAGTAGCGCTTTATAATGTTTATACATGGCTAAAATTATTTTTTAAGTGTATACATATTAGATGTTGAACCCCCTTCAACTTCTTCGTGTGTTATTTCGTTATATTTTGAACCCCTTGATGAAAATTCTGATCCCGCCACACTGATTGTACGCTTTCTTTGAGTCAATGAGTATCATGTGAAGATTCTTCTTCCACTTCCTATATATTCAGTTCTATCTTTTTAACAAATACAAAATCTCTTTGTAGATCTATCGGTATAAATCCAAACTGGTTATCTGTCATTCTACTGTTGTATCAATGCTCTCATCAGTCATCATTCTTCCCATGATTTCATCATATGAATATTGCGATAGCAAGCACAATGTTGAATATCTTAAATATTACTGTCCCAATTTATGTGACTTACTTTCCTTTTTAGTCAGTCCCAAAAAGAATGACACATTTCTATATTAAGTAACAATTTAATTATAAAATGTCTATTTTACCCTTAATGAAATGATTTACCGCCACACAAATTTCTATCATTCATCTTGGACCACAAGTTTTAAAAGTCTTCATTTCTTTCTTAAACTCCGTGCCGAGTCAAACTACCTCACATAAAATGGGATGGAGGGAGTATTTATTTAACCAAAGAACTTTCCTCACCCGTTTCGCATCTTTCTAATGCTTAATATAACATTGAATGTTTTGGTAAGCTACACACTAGTCCAATGTATGTAAAGGTAATTCCATACTTTTATAGGGTCACCATTTGAACATAGGCTTTTCTCACTCTCACATTTTTTATGATCTTGCATGGATATATGTACATCTATAAAGCATCCTCTTGATTCCAATTGAGCAATTGATCATAATACAACAACAAACTCAGTGTAATCTCACAAGTGGGGTATGGAGAGGTAAAGTCTACCCCGACCTTATCCCTACCTTGAGAAGGTACGTAAGTTGTTTTTGAGAAATCCTCGACTCAAAGAACGACAAAAAAACGCAATAGATACAACAAGATAATAAGATAGTCGAGGCTAAAGGAACATTTAGTAATAGAAATTTGAAGATAAAAAAAACTCGGAAAAACAAGAAGAAAACTAATACACAGAGAAATGGAAAGAAATATGCCCAACTCCCCCTACTAACCCTCTATCCTAATTCTCAACATCCACACCCTCCTATCGGGAATCATGTCATATCTTGTGAATTTGGCCCATTTTCTCATTAAATGAAACGGCCAGATGAGGAACCGCTTCCCTCATCGTATGCGGCAACGTTGGACGCTTCAACCATTTAGCCATGGATGCTTAGGGCCTAGGGTGGTCTTTGCCTTTTCCACACAATGGTGGGCTCACACGACGGTAACCTCTATTCAAGGAGTTTATGTATCTGCAGACGATTTGACAGACCTTACTCCTCAAAAATTCTCGCTTCCGCTTCATCCATCAGAGTCTACAAGGAGGCAAAAGTCCCACGACTACAATTACGTGTTGGATGTTTAATTGTCCAGACAGTATCTTGAACTAGTGGTCATATGCCCTAAAGGTTTACTATCTGAACTCTTTAACCCCCGAATTTTGGAGTTTCGTACTTCCACACAATTCACTGGGTTCAATAAGCAATCGATATTTCACATCCATTTAGCATCACCTTAGGATGGCATAGCCCTAAAAGTGTTTCTTTTCACCCTTCCATCACGGTACTACTTCACTATTGGTCACCGTCTATTTGTGTCGAGGGTCTTGATACGTAACTGCTTAAGATAAGCCGATAGGCGAAGAGCTGAAGGATGGTACATAAAGTAGATCGTGCACCTGTCATGTGCCCCATTAGTCTTACGATATTGATGATAGTGACGATCTTGATGTTAGTACAGAGTTGAACATGCACCATATCCTACCTAATCATCTCACTTGAATACTTCTTTGGCCTACCTCTACCCCTTCTGAAGCCCACTACAACCTACCTCTCATACCTACTTACTGGGCATCTGAACAACACATCTCCTTGAACCATCTCAGTTTCACTTTACGTATCTTGTCCCCACATCCTCAATATTTTCATTCCTAATCTTATCTCTCCTGATGTGTCACACATCCATCCCAACATCCCCGTCTCTGCCACTCTCATCTTCTAAACATGAGAGTTTCAGATTGGCCAACACTCTGCACCATATAACATAGTCAGTCTAACCACCACCCTATAGAACGTACCTTTAATTATGGGTGGCACATTCTTATCACACAAAATATCAAATGTGAGCCTCCATTTCATCCACTCTGCTCTATAATATGATGTGTGGCATCCTCGTCAATCTCCTCAATTGATCAAAATAACCTCTCCATCGTTTTTTGATCTCACTATTTCATATCAAAATATATTGGAAACCGCTTCAACATATTTAACCTAATTTAAGTATTACCCTCTACTTTCTTGATTGCGCTAGTTGTACATTTGTTTCTCCCTCTCTAGATCCCTAACTTTTAGTACAAGCCATATAGGACTTTATCTCAAGCATCACTAATAGTCTTCTCACTTCTATGCTAACTATCAGATACTCTTGTTCTAAATTGCGAGGACTCCTTCATTTTCGGTGCATCACTCATGTCGACATGACATGGATATATGGTTATGGGATCCGTACCAAATATGGTCAATTGATTTTTGGTACTTTGACCAAATCGATAGAGAAATCCAAGAAAGATACAATGATTTCTAAAATCAAAACAAAAGTTTAAGGTAATATCATAATTAAGGCATATGCTCTTTATCATTAAAAGATATTTGTATTAAAAGCTCAGTAAGCACAAAGTGCTTTAAATATAGTCACAGGTAAACATCACGAATGAACTCAAGAAGTCTATCATGACCTCTATATCATTTGCAATAGGAAAAAACAATACGAAAATGCATTTGTACTTCTATTTCAAAAAGAAAATACATTTGTACTTAATAATAATAATAATAATAATAATAATAAACACAAACTTGCTCTCAAAATTTCGTGCATTCCTTTCCTTCCAAATAGTCCACTATAATTAAGGCATATTTTTATAAATCTATTTTTTTTTAAAATGAATTATTTTTAGTCGAACCCTACATCTGTATCAGGATTTATACCCCTAAATCTTAAAATCTAAATCATGAAGGATTTGACCTCTAGGTCCGCACCCATATCAAACGCCCACACCCGAACAACTTAGCTCTTCTTACCATTCTTGAAAAAAATGTCAAGTTCCCTATTTCAATGTCTTTCCACAATCCTTGTAGTTGAGGTCTTAGGTTGTGAGACATACCTAACTTCACATGTTAATTTTCTAATGCAATTGTCATTACTTTCCACTATTGGTGTGTTTGGTATGGAAAAGTGTTATTCCAATCGTCTATTTGGGGTCAAAATGTCTGAAAATTCATTTTTTAGGAATAAAAGTTTTTTTAAAACAAGGAAAATGACTTCCCCAATGGGAGTAAGGGAAACAAGTTCCATATGTGGAATGAAGTAAGGGAAACAAGTTCCATACGTGGCATTCCAAGTTCATACTCTGCTCTCCACAGTCCATACCCTAATACCCCTAACTTGCACCACTTGACCACCCTACCCCTGCCACCCTGACCCCAACTACCCCACCCCACCCCATAATATTTTCCTAGATTACATATAAATGCTCTTGGGACAATATTTTTTGCTTACTTACCATACACTAAACAATAAGTCAGAAAACCACTTATTTTCCACAAAAATATTTTTCATTGGAAACATTTTTCTTCCTAGCAAACACGCCCATAAGTATTTGTTTATGCTTTTAAGTTCATGTTCCCGATCTCGCTCCCTCCTTCTGTAGTATGTTCTTAAATGTAATTTGGTTTGTATAATTTTGTGTGCACCATTGATTTATCAATTCCACAAAACTTTTCTCTGTTCCTCACTCTTTCGCTTTACAGTCAAAACTAGTTGTGGTCATGGTTTCCCATTATAAACATTGCAGTCTTTACATATGGAGGTGCCACTTCTTGTAAGAATGAAATCTATTTTTTAGAATGGCAACAATTAATCTATATGTCCACAGATATACTACATCAAAGTATGTAGTGCCCCTTCAAAAGTACAACTTACAGCTTGAACATCTATATGTCGTTCCTATGAATAGTCTAAAACGTCAAAAATATAATCTGTTTGATACACCAAAAATAAATTAGAGCTAAGCATATCATTCTGAACTCTTGCAAGTTGTTCTACTTGTCTTCAAAACATCTCCTATTCCTTTCTTTCCACATTGTCCACGAAATGCATGCATGGACAATCTTCCATCTTCCTTCCTTTTTGGCTGCATTGACATCCGTGTTCCAGCAGTTTAGCAATCCCTTTATGTTCCCTGACCTCACCCATTTAGTCCTACTCAGATAAATGAGTATCTTCCGCAACTGGTTTGTCCACATACAATGTATAAAAAGATGGTTGATTGTCTCCTCCTGTTCCCCGCATAAAATCCCTCAAGAGCATAGATGAATTCCTCTCTGATTCAAATTCTCATGTGTCAATAACACTTCTTTAACTAGAACCCTAGTAAAGTAGTTCACATTATAATTAATCTCCCATTCCCTTTGTCCCATATTATAACAATGTCGCTCCTAGTCCCACTAGCTTCCAATTGGGCATGGCTAACCCAATTGTTCCCCCAAACTTCCTTCAATATCTTTGTGGTATCCCCCATGAGCTTTGTTTCCTAGAGACACTGCATCAGTTTTCTATGTATGTAGACAGTTTCTGATTAGCCTTCTCTTTCTGCCAATATATGGCTCCCTAACATTCCACGGCACTCTTCCCAATTGCATTGAACTTTTATTGCCAGGTATTCCCCCTACTTCTTGAGCCATAACTATAGAATTTGGCATCAAGTTCTGACCCTTTCATTTCATTCACCCCCTTCTTTTTTACAATGGCTTGCTCCCCCTTGTTCATCCTATTGTTATTGTCTATCTTCATAAATAATTCTTTGGCCTTCTCATCACACCCTTTAAGATCTACACCCAATTTTGTGCTTATTTTGATGAGTGTTGTTGAATCCATTCTGAAGTATTGGTGTCTTGAACAGCCTTCGGTTCAAAGGAATTACATCTTCTTCGATCCAATTGCTGCTTCATCTGGTTCCTTCAGTTGCAAGGCCTTAGATTCCTCTTTGTCTACTTTAAGCTTTCCTTTAAATGCACGATTTCAGTTGATTTATTTCCTGGCACTGTTGTATTAGTCATACAAATGTTGAATTGATCTTCTTGAATCTTGGTGTGTTCTTCCTCACCCTCGTACATCACTCACTTCTTCCCGGCTTGAGTTATTGTAGATGACTGAATGTGCAATATTGTTCTTCTTTCTCTAAGTGTGGTTGCTTGGATTTCAATTGTGACTGGCCCAAGATGCTGTTTTTGTGAGCAAGTTGCAGAGACAATTAATCATCTGTTCTTACATTGTAAAGTGGTTGGCAAGCTGTGGAATTTGTTTACTAGTTTCAGAGGTATAAGTTGGACTGTTCCAGGGAGAACAGGACAGGCTCTTGAAAGCTGGAATATGGAGGGCAGTGGCAGCACAGACAGGAGTAGATGGAAAATTGTCCCAGCTGTTATTTGGTGGACCATATGGAAAGAAAGGAATTCTAGGAATTTTGATAACAAGAGCAGCCCTCTGCACAAGATTAAAATGAACTGCATCATCACTTTTTGCTATTGGTGTAGTTCAGAGTATATAGATGACCCTGTGGCTATTGTAGACATTCTAGGGTCCTTATAAAGGTGAAAGGAGGATCTAGGGATAGTTCTCTTT
>JAJOOH010019868.1:0-12326 GCA_029582605.1 Solanum gracilifrons | reverse complement strand
ATCATAGGTAAACCACCCTCACAACCCCTTCACAAGCTCACTTGTGCAATGTACACATGGAGTCCCATACCCCCACATATACTAAGCAAACCCATTAAGAAGTCATAAGTGTAATTCACATGCATAATCATACTTCATGTCTTGACATAAGTAAAGTCAACCTTAACATGCTTTCATATTAACATACATAGACCATACTCTTCATTACATAAAGAGCCTAATCATAACCTCCCTTAGAGTCCGTTTGTGCAATGCATAAGTAGGGTCCATAGTCCTACCTACACTAAGTAACTCTTTAAGAAATCATGACTAGAGTTCATATTCTTATCTTAGTTCATTTGTTAACTTTTGGGAGACATTGCCATAACCGACATAGACCACGTGAGCTACATGGAATCCGGTGTTCTACTCCCACACCGAAAAGAGAGGGTACTACTTGCCAAAGTAGGACCTACATACATAATATCTATCTAGTGGATCCACTAAGCTAATACCTACGGGAGGCACGTAGTTATGGAACAGGGAGATTGCTACTAGAAAACCTTGCCTTACTAAGCGTGGAGGTTTCCATCTAATGAGACAACATCTATATTGGGTACCCGGACTTGCTAAACGTGAATGTTCTCTTGTGGGAAGCTGGACTTTCTAAACGTGAAGCCCCCACTCTCATTTTTCATGTTCACTCGGTGCTTAGCTCCAACTCCCTATTTAAACATATTTAAGCCTTTATTTAACTTTAGTTCATAAAATAGGCTTTAGGGACTTAATCCCTTATATCATATAGCTCAAAGGTTTCTAAGATCAGAATGACATTTCATCATAGAACCTACATTATGTGAGAATGACCTTTCACATAGTCATACCATATTCATAACATAGTCTAGTTTAGAGAACAATTGACAAAACCTTTCAAGAGACTCAGTTTCACTAGATTATCATAAACCTTATTCATTCATTCATGTGTGTGTGTACATATGTGAAAAATCTTTTCACATAAACACCTTTATACAACACATATTCATACCTTGCTAATCATACACTTGACATGCATAATAAGATGTAAGGGTGCATCTAAGAGTTAACCTTTCAATAGACACCATAACACATCATATTCATAGCTATACATGTAGAGTGTGTGTGCATATTGGTCCTCATAGTGACATAATAGCAACAACATTGCTATTGAGTGCACTTCCCTTCAAGGGATCACAACACATTCACAATGTCCCCCAAATCATAAGCAATTCACATATAAAGCCTTTAGGGATTCTAGACCACACACCCACACTTCATCATAGGAGACAAAGACACATACAACATTGAATAGATACCCCTAACATATATATGATCACACATTCATATAAGGGTCATATAGGTAAGGGTCCTTCCACAATAGTACTTAACTTAATCAATCATGTAGACCACACCTTATCCCTAACATTATCATTCACATTATACTCCTCATCATCAATATACTTTAAACATCATGCTAGCATTGAAGATTTCATACATAACCTTCATAGCACAACTTCATAAACATATGCATCATAATCATCAATTCACTTCACATCTATTACCTTCAAGGCCATGATCTCAACATGCATAGATAGACAAGAAGTAAACACCGCTACTATAAGTGGACCAAACCACACAACATCAATTCTTATACTATAGACTAGAAGTTAGGTCAACTTACAAATTCTCCAAGCTATGATCACCATGGATCAATCCTCAACAACTCATAATCAATTGACATAGATAGAAATAGGAATCAATAATGTAATTCATTAACATAACATAATCTAAGTACAATTATATAAACAATGGGATCAACCTATAACTTTACCCATAAGGCCATAATTATCAACTCATCAATATGCCAACAATTCAACATGAATAAGTATAGATAATCATATGAACCATCAATACATAGCCCTAGGAAAAGATAAATTAGCTCCTCGTACCCTCAAATGTGTCTTTCTTGGTTACTCTCGAGTCCAAAAAGGGTATCGTTGTTATTCACATGATCTTCTTCGATACCTTATGTCCGCTGATGTTACATTTTTTGAGTCTCAGCCTTACTATACATCTTCTGATCATCCTGATGTATCTATGGTCTTACCCATACCTCAGGTTTTACCTGTGCCAACCGTTGAGGAATCTACAGTTACTTCTACATCTCCAGTTGTAGTGCCACCACTACTAACTTATCATCGCCATCCACGTCCAACCCTAGTCCCAGATGATTCATGTCATGCGCCGGACCCTGCTCCTACTGCGGACTTGCTTCCTCCTAGCCAACCACTTGCACTTCAAAAAGGTATACGATCCACTCGAAATTCTAACCCACATTATACCTTCTTAAGTTATCATCGTCTATCATCACCCCATTATGCATTTGTGTCGTCTTTGTCCTCTATTTCCATTCCTAAGACTACAGGTGAAACACTTTCTCATTCTGGATGGAGGCAGGCTTGGTTGATGAGATGTCTGCTTTACATGAGAGTGGTACTTGGGAGCTTGTCTCCCTTCCTGCAGGTAAATCTACTGTTGGTTGTCGTTGGGTTTATGCACTCAAAATTGGTCCAGACGGTCAGGTTGATCGACTTAAGGCTCGCCTTGTTGCCAAAGGGTATACTCAGATATTTGGGCTAGATTATAGTGACACTTTCGCTCCTGTGGCTAAAATAGCATCTGTTCATCTTTTTCTATCTTTGGCTGCCGTTCGTCATTGGTCTCTTCATCAGTTGGACATTAAGAATGCTTTTCTGCACGGTAACCTTGAGGAAGAAATCTATATGGAGCAACCACCTGGTTTTCTTTCTCAGGGGGAGTCTAGTAGCCTTTGTATGTCGATTGCGTAGGTCACTCTATGGTCTGAAACAGTCTCCTCGAGCTTGGTTTGGGAAGTTCAGCACAGTAATTCAGGAGTTTGGCATGACTCGTAGTGGAGCTGATCACTCTGTGTTTTATCGGCATTCTGCACCAAGTCGATATATCTATTTGGTTGTTTACGTTGATGATATTGTTATCACTGGTAATGATCAAGATGGTATCACCGATATGAAGCAACATCTCTTTAAGCACTTCCAGACTAAAGACCTTGGCAGATTAAAGTATTTTCTAGGTATTGAGGTTGCTCAATCTAGATCAGGTATTGTTATTTCTCAACGCAAGTATGCCTTAGACATTCTTGAGGAGACAGGAATGATGGGATGTAGACCTATTGACACTCCTATAATATAAACATAATTTCACCAATAGAGATCATATTCACAAAGCGCCACATCATAGGCCAATTTTTGAGAATTTGGGGATCATGGGTTTTTCAAGAATTCCTTTGAAAACTATCTTTAAAACCTTAATTCCACATTAATTCATCAATAGAATGATTTAGAAAATCATTAGACAAGGGACCCATGTTTAGATTGAAAATTGGGAATTTTAGTCTTTGTATCGCTTTTGAAAATCTTTGATAGAATTCCTTGAATGAGAGGTTATTCAAGAATCAAGAGTTACCATACCTTAATTATTGAAGACCCATGAAATTGAAGAAGAAATCAGTTGAAAACCCATCTTCTAGCTTGAGCTTTATCAAGGTCTTCAATGGAGTTTTTGAGAGAATCTATTTTGAAAGGGAAGGGTCAATTTGAAGAATGGGATCTAATTCTAGGTTTTGGGGTTTTAACCAACTTAAAATACCCTAAAATAGGTAGAATAACCGTTTATAATTATTCCCCAAAGTATCCAAACTACCCCTCGCTTAGTTCGACCTTTTAAACAAGTCAAACTTAAGTTTTATTTTCGCAGATTTCGTCGGGAAACAAGTTCGCGACATAAAGGTGTTCCCACAATTTTCATATATTAAATTTTGAGATAGTAGAGTCCACGACATGTCCATGACGTGGACCAAACTTTTGGCCCTTGGTAGAGCAAGTCCGCGACGCAGACATGCTCCCTCCATGAGCAACTTCAAGCTGCCTTGGCAGCTCGTTTGGCCAAGGGTTGGGGTCCTCCTCGAGGACCCTTAGGGTGGTCCCGGGGAGTCGTACCCGAACGTTTTGACCCTAAAAAACATTTACTAAGACACTAGGGTCACCTCCACTGATTTTAGACTCCAAACAATACATAAAGATATGAACAACATACTATAACACACCAATAAGTAAAAGACTAGTTTCCGAACGTCTTGTTCGTCCCTTGACGTTTGACTTCCAAACTCCTTAAAATTGACTAAAAAGGCTATTCTTCATTATTTTAACAAGTTATTAATGCATAAAATCCATGTGAGGCTCTACTTTATCCTACTTCATTTTGAGGGTCGTTACAACGTGTCCACCGGAGCTACTCTCCTCCTATTAAACTCATCTCGTGTGTACTCGGCCTCAATATGTTGGATGTCTATATAAGATGTGGGTGTAATCTCGGCATCCCTCTTCTCATCTCGAGGAACTCTGTCCCTGCGACATAACTCTATGATAAATACCGGGAATGAAAGAGACGTCTGGCGCTGCTTGGCCTTCATGGCTATCTCCTGCTCGATGATCACGCCCAAATTCAACCTCTTCTTCCTAACAATGATACACCCAAGGCAGGCCGCATTTTGGTGAGGAGGATAGAATTGTTCTAGGATGGCATGATCGTGCTCCTTTTAAACCCGAACCAATATCTCGCCGCCACATTGAGATCTTTCTTCTCTATTGGCACACCGAATTCAATCGACCTAGGGGTGCTATCATAGAGGAGTGGGCCAACCAACCTTTTATATCCTCCAGAGTCTTTGTCTGCATCATACTCTGGTAATCATTCATAAAGTTGGTGGCACGATCGAATACCGCATTTATATCATCACGACAACATTTAACTTTCTTCCCCTGAACCATCACAAAATCTACCGGCTTGAAGGCACTAGCCTTTTTCTTCCCTTGAGGCAACAACTCACTATAAGATGAGTAGAATTCCCGAAACCAAGTAGGAATGTACGGGCCACGGGGAATGGTGATGACCTCGAATCTGTGGTACCTAAGGGTGTCCCACACAGCCGGATGTCTGTCCACCACACCATCTATGGATAGTCTCTTCTCCTCTAAGATAGTCCTCAATCCCTCAACCTTTAGTCTGTTGAGAGACCGAGGAGGAGGACCCTCAACTGGTGGCGCTAGGACTACTGTCTACTCTAGAGCTGGAGGAGGAGGATTCTGAGGCACCAGAATCCTAGACGCATCATGCCTCCCCTTGGAGCGAAGCTCTGCTCTCCAGTCCTGTAAAATCTGGTCATCCTAAGGCTCAGACATGGTAGCCTGAGAATCCTTCTCATTATCTGAGTCTTGTAGACTTCCTCAATATCGGAGCTGTACTCCGGTGTCTCAACCACGGGCGCTTTGCCCTTTCATTTGCCTCCCTTTGGAGGTAGCTTAGTTGTCTTATCCTTTGAAGCAGTTGCTTCCTAATTTATAGTCACTCCTCGTGCCTTCTTTCGGGGCGACATGCCTCCACCAGTCATACTGGTGCTAGTCATATCTGCAAACAATATAGAAAATTAATTGAAGCATTAGAATCATTTTTTAAAAGGAACCCATGACTTTGGAATCAAACCCTAGATTTTGGGGATTTCTATCTTTGAAATTGGGGTTTTGAAGGGACTCCATGGATGAAAGCTATCCACGGATGAAGGACTACCATACCTTAGCAATGAATCCCAATGAATTTTATGTGAAGACCCTTGCTTCTTCAACCCTAGCTCCAACTTCCTTTTTCTTTTTCTTTGAGTTTTCTAAAGAGAGAATTTTTGGTAAGGATGAAGCTGTGGGAATTGATTTGGGTTTTAGGAATAATGAGATGAATGACTTAATTTAGAGGTCTAAAATCCTTATATGGATGGTTTAAATTAGGCTAAAATGACATCACTTAATATTAATTAAAACTGGAAAACCCCAAAGTGCCCCTAAACTTAACCCCTAAAACTACCCCAAGTCACCATCCATAAGACCATGTTGGCAAGACGTGGATGGAACCACGGACCGTGCTGGTCAAGCATGGTTTAGTGACTGCAACTTTTTGGCCAACCATGGACCCTCCATCTATGGGGCGTGGACTGACCAACGGGGCATAGGTCCTTTCGTTGGTCACTGCCCAGGCAGTTTTCTAGGGGTCCTTTTCAAGGGCCCATGGTTATTTCTTGAGGAGTAGTACATTGACGTTCTAACACGAAATCCTTTATTTTAAGTACGGGGAGTTACATTCATTACTCTAACCCTTATGTTAAGCTCTACCTTAGCCTACTATTATCTGGAGTGTTACAATATCTCCCCCTTGGGAACATTCGTCCTCGAATGACGATCTAGACACCTTACGAAAGTAAAGAGTCAAGACTAGTAGCCCATCATGCATGCAACATCAAAATAATGCACAATTCAAAGGAGGAAACATCAACTCCGACTTAAACATAACCAATGCATCACAAGGAAGCAGGAACTACATCTAACAACACATTATGCATGAAAATTCAACATTTCTCATATTTATAGGAGTAACTACCTTCTCCAAACTAGAATTATACTCAACACAATCTCATGGAACCATTATGTCATTTACTCAAGAAAAGCATGTACTTATAAAGCATGATCATCAATTAATCTCATGAAGCATATATGCAATCCATATTCAATGCACAACATCATGAGGAACACCAATCATATAAAACTCATTTTCTTACTAAACATAAATTTCTCAAGAACATGCATAACATAGGAAATCATGGAAAACACATATCACACATGACTTCCAAAACAAGGAAAACTCAAGAGGACATACTTACCTCAAGCTAGAGTAGGAGTAGAAGGAAAGATATCAAGATATCGGGACTTCATATCGGCCTCCAACTTCCAAGTAGCACCCTCAACTAAGTGACCCTCGACTACACCTTTATGGAATTAACCTCCTTACTTGATAACTAAACTTTTATCAACTCTCAACCCACCCTTCTAAGGGAAACCATAGATGTCGAATTTCCAACACACTTCTCAAGCCTCTTTAAACCTTTCATGGGTGTGAATTTCAAGTATAACCCAATCATGAATATTAGGGACACTCAACAACCTTGCTATCTAAGCACACTATCTCCCCCTTGGAGGAAGCCTTTACTAATTTCCTTAAGTACCACTTCTTTCAAGTCAATCCCAAACGACATAATCAATTACTCATAATAACCATACCGGGTTCTAGAAGTCGTCTTTGGAATATCATCCCCTTTTCACCCTCAATTGGTGATAATCCGAATGAAAATCAATCTTAGAGAAATAACAAACCATTGAAGTTGGTCAATACTAGCAATATATTTCCCTCACACTAACTAGGTGGTAAAAGCAACATTTAGCCATCATTCTTCTAACCTTCATATAAGGAACAACTAACCTCTATACATAGGACTTCCCCCTCCCATTCTAGGATAGGCTCAATTGGGAACTAAAACTTAACTACACGAGTTCTTCAATCCATAGCAACATACTAGGAATGCAGCCAATTCATATTGAGAATAACATCAAAGTCTAAAAACTAGTACCAAGATCTAATAAAACATTTAAATATATATGTAACTATCAACATACCAGTGACTTCATCCGGAGAGCTCTCTTGGTTATCCCTAGACCGAAGTGCATAGAAACAGTTTTGCTTGGGAGCTTTGGAATCCGAACCACTAAGAGAAGCTTGCTTGGCCTCTCTCTTTTTTGCCTTAAGTATTGGGCAATCCCTCATCTTGTGACCATCATTACGACAACCATTACAACCATCATTTCCGGCTAGGTACCTACCATAATGCTTCTTTCCACACTTAGTGCAAGTAGGCTTAAGCAATAAAGATTCACTATTACAGTGCAAGTAGGCTTAAGCAATAAAGATTCACTATTACTCCCTCCTTGAGGCTTAGGGTTAGACACCCTCTCTTGGTCATACCTATGAGTATTGGGGAAAACTTGATCGGGAAGCCTTTGTTGGGTTCTAGGTTGACCATTTCCATCGGATCTAGCATTAGAGAAATTTTCATCACTAGTCCTTGTCCTTTTTACCTCCCTAGACTTTTCCTTGACTTTCAATTCCTCAATTTGTTAAGCGTACACCATAAGCCTTGAGATATCCATGTCATGGAGGAGCATTGTGGTATGACACTATTTTTCAACCATGTCGGACACACCCGATATAAACCTACTCATTTTTCCCTTGAGTCCACCACCATGGTTGGAGCATATTTGGAGAGTTGGGTGAACTTTAGAGCATACTCCTTAACACTCATACTTCCTTGACGAAGGTCAATAAACTCTTGCACCTTTGTTTCCCTCAACTCGAGGGGAAAGAACCTATCAAGAAATGCCAATTTAAATACTTCCCACTCTATGGGACCCGCTCTCACCAATCTCTCTGCCTTCCATTGATCATACATACTTGAGAAACATCTTTTAGTTGGTAAGCGGCTAGCTCCACCTTATCTTCCAGAGACACCCCCATAATAGCAAGTACCTTATAGACCTCGTCGATAAACCATTAAGGATCCTCTTCCACTTTTGAGCCATGAAATTCCGGGGGTTCATTCTTACAAAACCCCTCTCTCTTGAAGCCGCCAAATTAACATTATGATTCACCGGAGCTACAACCTCTTTATTGGCTTGAGCCATCACAGCCTGAGCCAATACTTAAATAGTCACCCTAAACTCTGCATGAGTAACATTATCGACCAAAGGATCAATCGGAGCTTGATGAGCTCGAGGAGGAGCTCATTGTTCCACATTGTCACCCTCCATCCTTTTAGCATTAACCCTTCTAGTATTCATTTCCTGAAGAACATAGAGCAAGGATTAGGAGAGAGATTTTATAGACTTAAACTCTATGGCATGACTTAGAGTAATGAAGAAGTGAAGTTTGCTAATCATCTTGTAGCCTCTTATTCATAATGTGGCGCGCTTCACATTATGAACAAGACTTTACTAGACGTGGCTTATGAGACATCATCCTAGGATCATTCTAAACCTTGTGCTCTAACACCAAGTTTGTCATGACCTAGGGTACCCCTAGATGTAACAAGGCGTATAGAACCCCGAAGGGCTCCATACAAGCCACTCAGTCCTCATAACATAAGCAATAGAACAATAAGAGTAAAAACGCATTTCAAGTCTAAAATTTTCATAAAGGAAGCGGAAGTATAGACTTGTCTCAATATAGTCATCTATTACAATACTTGAATGAAATATGGCCTAGCCCATACAACATGACCAAAGAAAAAAATACATGAAAGGAACTACAACATAGGAAAACGTCATCCTAGAACTATGAGGACTCACCAAGAAGCTCAGAAGATACACAAGTCCAATTTTAGCCACTAGAACGATCACCTTGAGAACTAGACCCTACAACTTGGGAAAATGCCTAAAGTAGGTGTTAGTACAAAAATGCACTAAGTATGATAGTCATGCATAAATACATTTAAAACATGCTAAAAGTGACATTTCTTTATAAATCATGCTATATGCCAAGTTTAAACATCATCATAGATATAGTTGGAAAGCATAAGTCATAATACAAAGCTCATCATAACACAAGAGGAACACTTCATTAATAACCTCAAAGAATACTTGTGCAAGGCATGAATAAGACCCCAAAAATCTCACCCATTGTAAGTAAACCACTTTAGGCCACCATTCATGTTCATCATCTTTTAAAACTTTTGAACACTATGAGATACTTCTTTAAGCACATCCTAGCTCCTCATTTCATTGAACACTTCGAGATACTTCTTTAAGCACGTCTTAGTTCATTGTATTTGAACACTATGAGATGCTTCTTCAAGCATGTCTTAGTTCATTATTATTTTGAACACTATGAGATACTTCTTCCAGCATGTCTTAGTTCATCATTAGTCTTGTTGTAATTGGGATATCGCCTTAACCGACATGAGACCATGTGAGCTATCACATGATCCCTCTCGGTGTTACCCACACCAAAAAGGGTTGGTCTACTTGCCTAAGGTAGAACGAGTTAATTAGCTTAGTTGGATCCACTAGCTAAACATCCTACGGGGCATGTATTTATGAGATACATAGATTGCTACTAGAAACTAAAACTCCACTAGGTGAATGCTTCCATCTCATGAGACATACTTTTAAAAGGGACATATAATTGGAAACCATGCATCATGCCTTTTTAGAGAAACTTCAAGAAACATTTAGTACAATAGGCACCATATAAACCATATACATCATCATACACACGAAAACCATTCATAATAGCACATAGAGCCACTTATAACATTTTAGGCACATTCAATGCATACAATACATTACCTTCCTCTTTATCTTAACTCCTTTCCTCAAGCAACCCTTAGGGAATACTTGGTGCAATGTATCACTTTAATGTTACCAAGGGTGAGCTTACATATAGCCTTTATCAATCCAACCAAATATATTCATAGAGTCATAAGCATACCATAAGACATAGTCTTCACATAGGAACCATCACCTAAGACAACCATTGAGTCACACTAGTGCAATGTGCAACTAGCATCCCATAATACTACTCACACCAAGTATTCCTAGGAAGCCACCATAGACTAGGCACATCATATTCAACAAGTCATAACATCTTCATTTAACATTAGACATAAGACCAACATACTTCATAACATCATATAAGGACTCATTCCTTTATTGCATCATTAGTCATAACCCATTTAGTTCATATGATAGGTAAACCACCCTCACAACCCCTTCACAAGCTCACTTGTGCAATGTACACATGGAGTCCCATACCCCCACATATACTACGCAAACCCATGAAGAAGTCAGAAGTGTAATTCACATGCATAATCATACTTCATGTCTTGACATAAGTAAAGTCAACCTTAATATGCTTTCATATTAACATACATAGACCATAGTCTTCATTACGTAAAGAGCCTAATCATAACCTCCCTTAGAGTCCACATGTGCAATGCAAAAGTAGGGTCCATAGTCCTACCTACACTAAGTATCTCTTCAAGAAATCATGACTAGAGTTCATATTCTTATCTTAGTTCATTTTTTAACTTTTGGGAGACATTGCCATAACCGACATAGACTATGTGAGCTACATGGAATCCGGTGTTCTACTCCCACACCGAAAAGAGAGGGTACTACTTGCCAAGGTAGGACCTACATACATAATAACTATCTAGTGGATCCACTAAGCTAATACCTACGGGGGTAGGTAGTTATGGAACAAGGAGATTTCTACTAGAAACCTTGACTTACTAGGCGTGGAGGTTTCCATCTCATGAGACAACATCTATGTTGGATACCTAGACTTGCTAAACGTGAAGGTTCTCTTGTGGGAAGCCGGACTTGCTAAACGTGAATCCCCACTCTCATTTTTCATGTTCACTCGGTGCTAAGCTCCAACACCGTTTTTAAACATCTTTAAGCCTTTATTTAACATTAGTTCATAAAGTAGGCTTTAGGGACTTAATCCCTCATATCATATAGCTCAAAGGTTTCTAAGATGAGAATGACCTTTCATCATAGAACCTACATGTGAAAATGACCTTTCACATAGTCATACCATATTCATAACATAGTCTAGTTTAGAGTACAATTGAGGAAACCTTTCAAGAGACTCACTTTCACTAGATTATCATAATCATTATTCATTCATTCATGTGTGTGTGTACATATGTGAGAAAGCCTTTCACATAAACATCTTTATACAACACATATTCATACCTTGCTAATCATACACTTGCATGCATAATAAGATGTAAGGGTGCATATAGGAGTTAACCTTTCAATAGACACCATAACACATTATATTCATAGCAATACATGTAGAGTGTGTGTGCGCATATTGGTCCTCATAGTGACATAATAGTAACAACACTGATATTGACTTCCCTACAAGGGATCACAACACATTCACAATGTCCCCAAATCAAGAGCAATTCACATATAAAGCCTTTAGGGATTCTAGACCACACACCCACACTTCATCATAGGAGACAAGGACACATTCAACGTTGAATAGGTACTCCTAACATGAGTATGATCAAACATTCATATAGGGGTCATATAGGTAGGGGTCATTCCACAATAGTACTTAACATAATCAATCATGTAGACCACACCTTATCCCTAACATTATCATTCACATTATACTCCTCATCATCAACACATTTTAAACATCATGCTAGCATTGAGGATTTCATACATAACCTTCATAGCACAACTTCATAAACATATGCATCATAATCATCAATTCACTTCACATCTATTGCCTTCAAGGCCATGATCTCAACATGCATAGATAGA
>JAJOOH010019866.1:0-12174 GCA_029582605.1 Solanum gracilifrons | reverse complement strand
ATAATTTTTAATGTTAATAATTAATTCTAAAATGCCCAATTAAAAAAAGACATATGTCCAATATTGAGGAGATTATCTCATAGTTCTTTGCCTTCTCACTTGTGATCACATTCTCTGTGTCACGTCGTCGGCACAAATAGAGAAAGAAATATATAGAAAAAATACGTTTAGGGGTAACAAAACCCTTATTAAATTTATGTGTATAGCTAGAATTTCCGCTATAGTTTACAGTGTTAATTGTGCCTTATCCTTAATAATAATAAATTTTTTATTTAAAGTCAATTGAGATGAAAAGTTATTTTTTTTAATACGAAAAAGTTTACTTTTTCTATAAATAATACTCTCCCCATTTAAATTTGTTTGTATGATTTTGATTTGATACAAAGTTAAAAGTTTAATAAGAATTAAAATAGACGATACAATTTGTATGATTTTGATTTGATACAAAATTTAAAGTTTAATAAGAATTAAAATAGACGATACAATTATTTTGTAAAGAGTATTTATTTTTCAAATGCATAAAGCCGCCCCTGATTAACGGTCTTCATAGTATGTTCTTGTTGTTGCTTTTCCTCATAAATAATACTTAGGGCCCGTTTGAATTGACTTTTGGCTTATGACTTATTAGCCAAAAGCCATAAGTTAGGATTTCTAACTTATGACTTTTGGCTTATTTTTGTTATTTTGGCTTTAAAATATGTACTTATAAGCACTTTTTAATTTTATTCAAATACTTCAAAACTGCATAAAAACTATTTTGGCTTAAAAACACCTAAAATAAGTTAATCCAAACGAACACTTAATCAATAAAATTATCTTTTTCCATAAAAAGGTATTATAATATTGTTTTCAAACGATTTAATGGGAGTAGTTGTAAAGCTAAATAGATTATAATGTTTCAGTAGAGATAAATGTAGTGAAGTATGGAAAATTTTGGTTAAATAAATATGTTATTTGCTTGAATTTAAGTTTTAAGAAATGATGGGGAAATGACTTTTTCATTTAAGGGATAAGTCGTGATAATTTTCCGTTCTTGGCATGCGGCAGCTACCCATAAGTTAAAGTTATGTGACTCTAACTCTGTTGTACAAGTTGATTGGATTAGGCTGTTCAATATGTTCCATATATTCAGTTTCTATTATCTTCAACAAATATTAATATTGTTTGTAAGAATTTTTTGAGTTCTTATTATTTAAGTTAACATAACACTTAAAATCATTCGTTCGGTAGCTGGTTTAAAGGTGAGTTATGTAGATATTAATAAATTTTGCGTAAGTAATATTACGATTGGTAATTGATAAGGAGGTAAGATATTCATGTATTAAATTAATAGAGTGTTTAACTTATACAATGCATTGATGCCAATTAGCCAACTCCTTGAATAACTATTAAAGTAATTAACTAGAAACCTACAAGATCCATTAAGGCAAATCATCCCCCCACAATTGTTGATTATATTATCAAACTTATAGTCAAGCTAATGAATCATTTAAGTAGAAAATCTCAAATAAAATTTTGACTAGTGGGCATGATCACACCCTATATTTAAGAGTAACTTTGTTTCCATTCCAATATCATCTCTATAAGCAATTACCCAAATATTCCACATAGCAATAAAAAAGTAAGAACCAAAAGGATGAAGCTCTCTTCAACTCTTGTCTTTGTGATTTTAGCCTTGTTGCTAACTACAACTTATGCAGAACAATGTGGTCGTCAAAGTGGTAAACGTAAGTGTCCCAACAAGCTGTGTTGCAGCAAGTTTGGTTGGTGTGGCACTAGTTGTGACTATTGTGGATCTGGCTGCCAGAGCAATTGTCACAAAGGTTGTGCCACCGCCATGTTCGCCAATGAAACCGTCAACAATAGTGGCGAACACTTGGACAATGGTAACTTCAACTGATCGATGAACACTTCCATATTGTTAAAAGCTTATTGTAAGACACACTAGACGTTGTGTCCTAGGCTTATGTGTGATATGGTGTAACTTATGAAAAAATAAACTAATGCATGTAAAAGTGTGTAGCATGAATAAAAGTGATGAGGCACACTATGTGAACTTCACCACTTGAATGTATTGTGTAAGAGTAGCCTAGCTACTCATGATAATATTAATATAAATGTTATATTAAATAATTGCATGGAGTACATATTGTTGGGTGTTGGGTTTAAGCAAGGTGTGAATTGAAAATAAGAATGAATGAGAAATTGAGAAATGCGGGGGAACGCCAATTTGGAGGAAAAATGAAAGTCATTTCTCTCATATTGATAGAACAAAGGAAAAAGTTTGTCTTTATATTAGGAAACAATTCTTTTAGCTCTTAAAGGATCAAGTAAAGGATGCCCCTCGCGCCGTCGTTGTCGGCAAAATTTATCTAATCAATCTCATTAATTAATTTCATTTTTTCTCAATATTAATTCGGAATTGTTTTGAAAATTCGTGTTATGGTACAATTTGAAAGTCGCTCAGAAGGGACTTGTTCCTTCCGAACATACACTTCTTTTCCTAAAAGACACCACCGTTCAGAACAGACATGACTGCTCTGAACAAGTATGTTCACACCTATAGTTGACTATAAATAGAGAGGATTTCTCTCATTCTTTGATACTGAAAATTTTCTCTTCTTCTGCATACATTTTCCTACAAATAAAATTGTCGATCCACTGAGTCTGTGTGGGTGATCTCGCCGCTGATTTTTGAGTTCGTTGAAATTATTGAATCGCTTCTTTAATGATTAATCCGTTTTATCTTGGGAGAGATTAATCTACAACCTCAGGTACTTGAGGAGATTAAATCTCTCAAGAATACATAGTGGGTTCTGTAGATTGAATTTCTTAAGGATACACAATGGGTTCTATGGACTCGGATTGTTTTATTTTATGTTCTTTCGATTTCATCTTTTATGTTTCTGTTTTACTAACCTGAATACAAGAAATAACACATATACCATTGTTTATTAGTTTTGATGTTATATATAGGGAAAAAAGTCTGAAAAATACTCCAACTTTGGTCGAAATTGCTATTACGATACCAAACTTTATGGATGACCTTTTACCCCCTGCACTATTTAATAGTATATTTTAAAGGTATATATGTGCCCACATGGACATCATAAATATTGCATCATTATAAATAGTAACGTGTCCACGTGGGCACATATATACCTTCAAAATACACTATTAAATAGTGCAGGGGTAAAATGTCCTCCATAAAGTTTGGTATCGTAACAACAATTTCGACCAAAGTTGAAGTATTTTTCAGACCATTTTCCCATATATATATCATCAGTAGCTACACTTTAATATTTTAGGGGTTTAGGACTGACATGAAAGTTGATGTTTGAAGATCGTTTATAACTATTGATCTTACAATATTGAGTTATTTATTGGTTCTTGGTTTTAATTATTTGATCGTCTGGACAACCATCAAATACTACTATTTGTGGCTCATTAATAGAACTCAAGTGAGGAAATTGCGAGTGTAACAAGAATAAGTAGAGTTTCCTTAATGAGGATAGAGACATACCCTTTAGCCTAGCTTAATTGAATACAAAAATTTAAATTAGACAATCGATCCTACAACCTTACCCGTCTCAATCGATCTTAGCTCGGACAAGTCTCTGTATATATATGATATCTGGACTCAATTTTATATTACTTGTATGATCACGTGCAACATGTGCGAGCAACATTTTCGTAAGATACATTTGGGCCTTATTTCAAAAAAATGAAACAGGCTTAAACAATTTCCATAGTCTAAAATGAACTCTGAAATTTAACCAACTCTATTTCTGGAAATTATTATCAATTTCTTTTTAACTCTTGCCTAAAAATTAAGACTTATTAATTTGTCTTTAAGTTAAACATCAATTTTAAGAAAGAGAAGTATTAGTTTTAGGAAAATCTTTTATTATTCAAACTGATATACTCTAATCAACACATGAATATATTTATTTTTTATTTGCAAAATATATTTTTTAATTATAATTTTTTTTCCTCTTCACTTATCTCTATTTTTTTTTTAAATCTTTTTTTTTTCGGTTTCACTCTCTTCAGTCGTCTCTTTCTCCTTCTTTCCACTATTTCTTTACACCATTTTCTTTTCGAAAAAGTTCGTTTTCAATTTTGTTTTTTCAATTCAAATTTTGCCAATTGGTATTATCTGCGCTTTTGTGTCTCTAATATGGTTAGATACTGAATGTTTCTAAAGAGTGCGACTTACGTTTATTCACATTAGTTTGTCAAATTTATGTTACAAATCTTTTTAAGATCTTTAATCTTTTCTCAAAAACCTTCAATAATGTGTTTTTTTTTTTACAGAAATTTATGTTCTCCTCAATCATTAAAAACATATTGAAAATTTTTGGAAAAATTAAAGCGATACGACATATAGGAGAAAAATTATATACCTTTTACATTCACTTTAAAATAATGTACTTATAAGAAATTATATATACCTTTTACTCACTTAAAAATAAAAATAAAAATCATTTCTGAATTCATTCGTATCATTTTACATTTCAAAATTATACATAAAAACTTATAATAATAAAAAATTAAGAGGGGTATTAGCCACCAGTTCAATTATTTACCAATATAATTTAAAAAAGATTTGGTTAAAGCAAGACTAAATTATTAGTTGCTTAATACAACTATAACTAAAAAATTGCACCTATTCTAGAGGTAATTCAAATACTAGGCTAGGTAAAACACAAGAACTTTAATTTCTTAAATAAATGCTTTTTTCCTTGAAGGATAATGAATTTCTTTATCTCAAGTGCGTAACATTATCATAAACACACAAAATTTGAATATATAATTTGTGATGATTTAATTTGACTTGATTTCCTAGTAAAATTCAGTGCGATTTGGAGTAATTTTTCAACACTTATTTTGAAAAAATCTCACTTTTGTTAACAGGTACATATAATCGCTTGCCAAGAACGAAAAATTATCTCAACTTATCCATTAAATGAAGAAGTCGCCCTCTTATCATTTCTTAAAACATAATTTCTAGCTGATAACATAGCCATTTAGCCACAATTCTCCATTCTCCACTACATCTTTACACCTACTCCCATTATCGATTAAAAGGAATATTATATTGGTATTTCTTACACTAATTAAAATCAATTAATTAACTTCATATTCTTGTAACAACATCATAATTTTAATAAATATTTAACGAGTAACTATATCATTTTTTTCACCCCTTTGTTCGTCAAATAAAAGTGTACCTTTTAATTGGACGTAAAAAAACTATTTATTGAGTAAGTATAACTAATTGTGTTATTGGTAAAAAAAAACTAACTATTGAGTAGATGAAATATAACTAACTGTTTTTATTGTCACAAAATTTACTTTATTGTGTTATTTTAAAGTCAAGCTGATGAATCATTTAGGTAGAAAATCTCAAATATTTTTTTGACTAGTGGGCATAATAACACCCTATATATAAGAGTAACTTTGTTTCCATTCAAATATCATTAATTTATAAGCAATTACACAATGTTCCTTATAGAGAAAAAAGTAACCAAAAGTATGAAATTTTCTTCAATTCTTGTGTTTGTGATTTTAGGCTTGTTGCTAACAACAACTTATGCACAACAATGTGGTCGACAAAGCGGTAAGCGTAAGTGTCCCAACAAGCACTAGTTGTGACTATTGTGGATCTGGCTGCCAGAGCAACTGCCATAGAGGTTGTGCCACCACCATGTTCGCCAATGAAACCGTCAATAATAATGGCCAACATTTGGATAATGATAACTTGAACTGATCGATGAACACTTCCAGATTACGACCATATTATTAAAAGCTTATAGTATGACACACTAGATGTTGTGTCCTAGGCTTACGTGTGATATGGTGTAACCTATGAAAGAATAAAGTAGTGGTTATCTTATGCATGTAAAAGTATGTAACATGAATAAAAGTGAATCACACCATGTGAGCTTTACCGGTTGAATGTATTGTGTAAGAGTAGCCTAGCTACTCATGATAATATTAATATTAATGTTATGTTAAATAATTGCATGGAGTAGATATAACTGTAGAAATCTCACGTAAAGTTTAGAGAAATCAAGGATTGTATTGATGATTATAATTGTTGAGTACATGTTCCTTATATATGGAGAGAATTGTAGAGTCCTAGGTTAACTATACTTAGAGTCCTACTACAATACCTATTACTACTATAATAATAATGCAATTACAAATAATCTAATCCAAGTCGACTTCAACTAGTACAAGAAGTAGCAGCCTAGTCCATATAAGTGATCTAAACCTAGAGTGACTCTAACTCCGTCGTACATGTTGAATGGACCAGGTTGTTCAACCCATTCCATGTCTTAAGGTTTCTTTATCTTCAACACTTCCCCTCAAGCTAGAGAGTGGAGGAACAATTTTTCTTGACTTGCTTCGAGAACTCAACAAAAACTTGTTTTGTCAACTCTTCAGTATGAATGTGATGTCAAGTCGTTGCTTGTGGTAGTACATCTGCATATTGATACGAGTAGTCCCACCAGTAAAAACACTTAAGAGCAGTATGATTATTTCTACCATAGATTTGACATGACTCAATATTGTTCGTCTCCTTATTTTCACTTGAAAAACTTTGATTGTTCGGAGAACCTGGTCCATATTGACTGTTATGAGACCTCGTTCCCTGTCTAGCAGGCTTGAAACAACTTTTTCTGGAGTTGAAGTTGTTTCCTTTTCCCCTGCCTCTTTGGGCAAAGATTATCATGTTATGGTTTTGTTGTGGCACCTTTTTTTCATCTTCCCTTATATCAAAATTCGTGAGAGCATTAACAAATTGATTAAGTGTATGGTTCCTTACCTAACATGACAGTCCCGAAGGTCTTATATTTGAGACCTAAAACTCAAGAAAAAATTGATTACTTTTCTATCTTCATCCACATATTTAAGAATAGCTGCAAGGCCACCATATATGCCTTTGAATTCCTTGATGTATTCATCAATCTCTTTGGTTCCTTGCCAAACAGTTTGTAGTTGTTGTTTAAGCTGAAACTCTTTATCTTTTGTTGCTTGACGATAAACTTCTTCCAAGCATTCCCACGTCTCCTTGGCAGTTGAGTAGCCCACAATTAGGTACATGCTTTCTTCTGTTAAGGCACGGTGCCTGAGATCCAACTTCTCAGCAACACGTCTTTCTTTTCTTGTCATCAGTGCTGTCACTATCTTTTGCATCCTTCTCAACCGCTACAACTTTCCTAGCAGTATGTCCAGTGGAACAATTACTTTTAGTTGGTTCATTCTTTGTGATGAGATAAGCTAGTTTCATCACCTGAATCAATTGAGATATTTGTGTCCTCCATATGAGGTAGTTTGCTTGCTTAAGTTTAACAGAACAAGCGACAATGAGTTGGTGAAGTGAGGAGGTCGACATAGTGTTGGTTGAGGGGGCCATTGCAGTTGAACGTGTGCTTTTTTTTCTTTTTTTTTTAGTCAATACTCCTAGAGCGGAAGAGCTTTTAAGATCTGATACCATGTAGATTTCTCACATCTAGGATTAGAGAAATCAAGAATTGTATTGATGATTAAAATATTGTTGAGTACATGCTCCTTATATATTGCTAAGGGAGATAATTATAGACACTACTAAAAAATTGCTAAAAAACGACGGATTGAAACCGATGGACGGCGTCGCTCAAAAAAACGACGCTTTTTGCCACGCTGTCCGTCGCTTTTTAATAAAAATAATTATTTTTTAAATTATTTGACAAAAAGCGACGGACAACATCTCTTAGTTCGTAGATTTTTTTAGCAGATTTTTGCGCCAAATATATATATAATTAATAATTATTTATTTAATATATACAGCGATGCCGTCCGTCGCTTTTATTAAAAATAATCATATATAAATTAAAATATTAACCACGCTGTCCGTTGCTTTTAACTTATTTTAAGATATTAATTTTTTTTATTATAGCGACTGACAACATCTTTATGTCCGTCGCTTCTTGGTCAACTATTTAAAAAAAGCGACGGACAATGTCTCTTAGTCCGTCACTTTTTGGTCAAAATGGTGGTTAACTATTTTTAAAAAAAGCGACGGACATAAAGACGCTGTCCGTCGCTTTTCATTAAATATCTAAAACAGAGACATGATTTTCCCCCATTTCCCCATTTCTGAAAACTCTCCAATCTCTCCTCCTTCTCTCTACTCCTTACCGCCACCACCACGTCGTTGCTGCTGCCAGAGCCGCCGCGAGCTGTAGCTGCCGTCTCAGTTGCTGCCGGACGAGCCGCCGCCGCCTGCTTCTCCTCTCTCTTCAATCTCTCCTTCTCCTTTAAGGTTAGGGTTTAATAATTCATCAATTTTTTTTTCAAATTGAGCTATATTTTGATTTTGTTAGCTATTTAATTGTAATTAGTTTATTGAATTTGTGTTTATTGATTGTTTATTTGAATTAGGAATTATTTGTGTAATTTTAGAATTAGCTTGAATTAGGGTATTTTATGACTAGTTTGAATTAGGGTATTTTAGGAGTAGTTTTTGAATTTGGATTTTAGGACTAGCTAGTTTGAATTAGAGATTTTTGAGAGTAGTTTGAATTAGGGTATTTAAAGACTTGTTTGAATTTGAGTTTTTCTTGAGTTAATTAGTTTGATTTTGGATGTTCGGACTAGTTTGAATTTGTGATTTTAAGACTAGTTTGAATTTGGAATTTAGGACTAGTTTGAATTATATTTGAGATATTAGGACTAATAGTTTGAATTTGGGATTTTATGACTAGTTTGATTTTGGGATTCCAGGACAACTTTGAATTTGTGATTTTAAGAATAGTTTGAATTTGGAATTTAGGACTTGTTTGAATTATATTTGAGATTTTATGATTAATAGTTTGAATTTGAGATTTTAGGACTAGCTAGGTTTGAATTTGGTATTTTAGGGATTTGAATTACAACTTAATTATATTTTATAATTAATTATTACTTGAACTTAATTAGGAATATGAACTTGAAATCTTGTTGACGACTTAATTAAATTTGGAATTTTAGCAGTAGCTAGCTAGTTTTGAATTTGGGATTTTATAAGGAATTTGAATTACAACTTAATTAGAACTTATAATTAATTATAACTTGAATTTACTATAAATTGAACTTAATTAGGAATATGAACTTGAAATGTTGTTGACCTTAATTAATTAGAACTTAATTTTTATTCTTATTAGAACTTGGATTTTATTTGAACTTAATTAGAATTTTGTAGTACTTGAAAATCTTATTGACCTTAATTAATTTGAACTTAAATTAATTAGAAATTTATTGAACTTAATTAATTTATAATAACTTGAAAACTTAATTAGGAATTAATATAAACTTAATTTTGAACTTAACTAGAACTTGAATTTAATATATTTGAACTTAATTAATTAGTATTCATTAATTAATTAAGCTTTAAATGAATGGTATGTTTTATAATTTGATGCTTGTGGATGAATATAATATGCTTGCACCACATGGTCAAATTAGGGTTGAACATGATGATAGGGTTGAACAAGATAGGGTTGAATATGATAGGGTTCATGAAATGATCAATGACGCTTTCGGGGTTCAAGGTGGGATGCATGGAACCCGAACAATATTTTGATGAAGCTCCTAATGAAGAAGCAAGACGCTTCTATGATCAATTAGAAGAGTCTAGTCGTCCACTATGTGAAGGAGAGTCCGCAATCTGCTTTGTTAGTTGCGGTTAGATTAATGAATATTAAATCAGATTGGAATGTTCCTAATGCGGCTATGGACTCAATGGTTGATCTTTTGGGTGAACTAGTTAATCCAGAGTTTAACATACCTAAGAACTTCTATCAGGCAAAACGTTTGGTTTCCAAGTTAGATTGACAAATGATAGAATTCATTGTTGTGTTAATGGCTGCATGTTGTTTTACAAGACTGATAGTGAATTAGAAAATGGTAAGTTTCGTGGACATGCTCGTTTATAAGAGGACTCCGGCTGGAAAGATGGTCCCAGTTAAGGTGATGCATTATTTACCTCTTATTCTAAGGTTAAAGAGGTTGTATGCATCAATGAGGTCTGCCCACATATGAGATGACATCGTGAATATTGAAGGCCGCCGGGTGTCTTGTCTCATCCATCTGATGGTGAAGCATGGAATCATTTTGATAATGTATATCCTAATTTTGCTAGTGAACCAAGAAGTGTTAGATTTGGGTTGTGTGCAGATGGCTTCACACCATTCTTTAATGCTGCTTCGCCTTATTCATGTTGACCGGTATTTCTTACTCCATATAATCTTCCTCCTGAAATGTGCATGACTAATCCCTATATCTTTCTAAGTTGTGTTATTCCAGGTCCTCGTAATCCAAAAAGTTTGATTGATGTCTATCTACAACCATTGATAGATGAGCTCAAACAATTGTGGTTTGAAGGCGTTTTGACTTATGATATATCAACTAAGCAGAGTTTCATTATGCGTACTTCTTTAATGTGGACTATTAATGATTTTTCTACATACGGGATGTTGTCTGGTTCGATGACAGCTGGAAAGCTAGCATATCCGTATTGCATGGAAAATAGTAAGGCATTCACTTTAAAGTATGGCAGAAAAAATACATGGTTTGATTGTCATCGCCAGTTCTTGCCAATGGACCATGAGTTTAGAAAGATGGAAAATGCAATTTTGTCAAGGTACAATTTGGTCATTGCGACCACATTTGAGAAAAGGGCATCCGCGAGACTGTCTAGCTGGCTAAAGAAAGTTTGGGATACTGATCAACGTCTGGGTTGGATATTGCCTCAAGTTTTTGATGATTTGCATATGTATTGGAACACATATAAGTTTAAGGCAATGTTCGAACAAGACAAAAAGGCTAGTGGCAGTCTTAAGGGTGGCTCATTGTACACCAGATGTGCAAAGACCATTGGAACAGTTACAAAAGAGATGGTAAGTTCTAATTCAAACTTTTAAATAAATAATTAGTTGATTCATATATATCGTTATAAATTTCAGTTTTTATTTATAGGAAAAAGAATTGGGGCGCACTCCCACTGGACCGGAGGTTTTCAAGAAGACTCATGTGAAGAAAAAAGAAAATGAGTCGGATCCGGATGTTTGGGTCTAGGAAAGGGCCGAACGAACTTTTTTAAGTTATTTAATATGAACAATATATACTAATAGTGAATATATTTATGATACGTATATATATTAATGCTAATTTTTATATTTAATATGCAGAATGAGTTTCATCAGTACGTTGCTGAGAATTTAAATAGTTCGATCCAAATGACATCTGAACTGTCCACCCAAATTTGGACAGAGAAAGTGATAGGTGGGACACACAAGGGTAGAGTCTATGGTCTAGGCTCTCGAAACGATGTAAGAGGACTCCAGTCAGGATTACAAGGTATTGCATCATCACGTCAAGTCGATGCACTTAACGGTGTTTAGATTGCTGTTATGTCGGCTCAAATAGCACAACTTACATCGGCACTGGCAGAGTCAGAGCGGAGAATAGTAGCTGAACAACAAAGCATGAGTGCGACCGTTCAGGAAATCAAAAAACAAGTGTTGAACCTCGCTCGTCGACCTACTACATCTTCTCCTGCCGAGGACACTGACGATGACAGTTGAGGAGGAGGATGATGATTTTGTAGATGCCACTCCCTACTTTAGGTCTCTTTTGAAACACTTTATAAGTTTTTGTATTGTGATTTAGATTTTTTTGAAGATTGATTTAAGTTTGATGTTGTATATGTTGTGTGTAATATTTACATTATATTGTTTGATTGGATTGGTTGAATATGTATTGAATTGAATTGATTTATATTTAGAGAAAAAAGCGATGGACTGGGTGGTGTTGACACCTAATTTTGGACCTCCACATTATTGATTAATCATCGAGCTTCTTCAATTTCAAACAATTTAAAATAATTAGTTTCATAAATTTTCAAAAAATAAAATAAATTTGCAAGTTTTTAAATAATCTATCACTTTTTGTATTTTTTTTTTTAATAATATATATGTTTTATATAATTATGTATGAAATAAGTATATCCTATAAATATTCGAAAATCATCCCAAAAGATTTTATATTTTTAGTGTATTTTAAAATGATGGCTATAATTTTGAATTAATTAGCTTTTATGAAATTCGAAATATTTTTCGAGTTATTTGTATGTAAGTTTTGTCA
>JAJOOH010019864.1:0-10020 GCA_029582605.1 Solanum gracilifrons | reverse complement strand
TTATTCTAGAATTATTGGGATATCTCACCTTATTCCATTCAACTTGAGATTATTGTATCTCATCCCTGAAGTGAGATAAATTAATGTAGGACCATAATTCAAGAATAATTTAGTGGTGTCTAGCTAGATTGACATATTTTAGTAGCTTTTAGACTTTTTTTAAAAAATAAAATAAAATTGGAAAGTATTTGGGTAAAAATCAGTACCAAAAGAAAGTCAAAAGTTTGATGTTCCCAACTTTAAGACACTTAAAAAAAAGTCAATCCAAACATCCTCACTTGCACAATTTATCTCTTTTTCTTTACAATACATACTTGTGGTTAGGGGTGTACAAGATCGCATTGGTTCGGGTTTTTCAAATATCAAACCAAATCATTTGTGTAAAAATTTTAAATTTATAAACCAAACTAAACTAATAAAATTTGGATTTTTTTTCAGATTTTTGGATTTTTCGGTAAAGTTTGCATACAAACATATAATTAACTTGTGCTCCAAATATTTCTTTAGTCCAACCAAAATACAATTATCTAAGGTGTTTCTTAAGAAAATAACACAAAATATGAGATGAGTGCTGATGACACTAAAATATTCATTAAAAAATAATAATGAAATCATCATATAAAAAACAATTAATTTTTTCTTTTTGCATTAGTATTAATTTGATTTTGATTTAAGTTTTATTATAATTATTAACATCTATGAACTATAATCTTTATTGGACCATTCCGAATTCTAAGTTTTAAACTTGAAATAATATATTAAAAGCTAAAAAAAACTATGAAATAGTATAAGAAATTTTTTAAAATTATATCAAAGTAAATATTTTTATGTATAAAATAAAATTTTAAAATTACATATATAATGTCGGATTGGTTTGGTATCGGGTTGATTTTTTTTTAGTTAAAACCAAACCAATCCAAATATAGTCAGTTTTTTTTCCAATACCAAACCAAGTCAAACCAAACCACTAGTGGGGATTTTTTTCGGTTTGACTCGATTTGTGATTTGGTTCGATTATGTACACTCCTCTCCTACTTGTGGTCCGGCCTTTCCCCACTGTCATTTTCCCATTTTAAAATCCCAGTCTTTGACTAACAATTATAAAGGTAGGTACTACTCCATTTATGTTCCTATATAATGTGTTATGTATTATTGGACACCTACAATCCATCAAATCTCCAATTATTGTTACTGAGAGATCTGTTCTACTTGAATTATAGTTATGAACTCCTCAAGAATTAGTCTGCGTCCATTTAAGTTAACGGACGTTGATGATATGATGTTCTGGGCAGGCGATGAACGAGTAACTCAGACCATCCGATTGAATGCTTTGACCTCGAAAGAAGAGGCATTGACCTTCATGAAGGATGTATGTATACCCCACCCTTGGCATCGATCTATATGCATCAATGACCATTCGATTGGATTTGTATATGTATTCCCCGGATCAGGTATTCTTTTACCTTATTCTCATTTTGCATTCCGTATCTGATATTCACTAGCTCGACTGATCTGAATTCCCTGAATCAGATGATGATAGAAGTCGAGCTGATGTCGGATATGCTGTTGCTTTTGAATATTGGGGGCAGGGGATTGCTACTGAGGCACTCAAAATGACAATCCCTCAAGTGTACAGTGAGTTTCCTGAACTAACGAGGCTTCAGGCATTTGTTGTTGTTGAGAACAAGGCATCCCAAAGGGTATTGGAGAAGGTTGGATTCATCAAGGAGGGGAAATTGAGAAAATATGGATATCACAAGGGGAAATTAGTGGATCTGTTCATGTACAGTCTCCTATCCACTGAATCGATTTACTGATATCACTTCTTCAGGTCAATGAAGTCGCAATTTTTTTTTTAACACATGTAATTGAATATCAGGGCGGCTCAACCTAATTGGGGGCCTAAAGCGAAATTTCGATTCGCGGCCTAAAATATAAATACACTTCATATACGTATTTATTCAAAAAAAATAAAATTACACTATTAAGATGAAAATTATTTGTACTTAATATTGTTTTTTGAGTTACTAGTTTTAGGTAAGATTTTATCAACACAACATTGAAAAACATCCTTTAAGTGAGACAATTATTATATGCATTGTTAACATAATGATATAAGTTGATAAATATTAATTAAGATAAGAGTTAGAAGTTTAGAATCATAGAATTTGACTCAAAAAGTTGATGACTTGGTATATCTCATTTTAATATGTTTAGAGTAATGCTTGAAACTAAAATTTAAAAAGAAATAAAAAAGAATTTGTAATTCACTTTGTTCAACACTTTTCACTGCTAATTCTTATTTTTAACAAAGTACAAAAGATGTTAAAGTGGATAAAATAATTAATTTTAAAAAAAATTATACTTTTTATCATAAATAATTAATTTTTCTATAAAAATTTTAACACATAATTTATTCTTGACAAAAAATTGGGTCCCCCGAAATTTGGGGGCCTAAGGCAAAGGCCTTATTTTTGCAAGCATAGAGCCGGCCCTAATGAATATTAGCCATGGTTCCAGGATATTTTTACTCGTAGAATTTGAAACTCCGGAACAATGGTTATTTTGAGATTACATAGCTGAAAAGTGACTAGGCATGTTATGTCCACCTTTATCTCTTGGTCTTGTTTACTACTCCTTTCGTTTAAAAAAGAATGACTTCCTTTTCTTTTTAGTCTGTTTCAAAAAATAAAATGATTTTCTTTCCTTTTTAGTTTGTTTCAAAAAGAATGGCTTTTTCGTTTTTTGGTAATATTTTAATTTCAGTTTTCCACATGACATGTTTAAGGCCACAAGATTAAAGGACAATTTTGTACATTTGACATAACTTTAATTTAGGACCACAAGATTGAAAAATATTCCTTAATTTCTTAAACTCCGTGTCAAGTCAAATTAGATCATTCTTTGTGAAACGGAGAGAGTATAAAATAGAAACAAGTAAACACAATCACGCCATCACAGAATCAACAACTGTATCGTCTTTCCTGAGAATCGAAATGCTACTTATTTTGCTTTTGTTTGACTCACATATTTTGTCTCCCAAGGTCACTATATTCGATGAACAAGATGAATCTGAACATCTTTTTATTAAATTTATGAATTCTTGGGAGAGTTTATGAGCTATCTTTGACACTGAAAATCTTTATTTGCAACAGGTTTAACATAATTCAAATGCCATATTAAAACTTTGAAATCAATGTTGGCCCATAATCAGTTACTTTTCCGAAAGTCTAATCTCTTTAGCACAACAATATTGCAAAAATGCCCATGCTCAGAGCACAGGCACAGGGCCATCTGTAAATAATATAATTGATACGTGACTTGGGTACCACAAATAATTGGGGGTACATTTGAATTTTGATTAACTCTCTGTTCTACGACAAAGAATCATCACATATTTTACACTGCTAAAATGTGAATTATATGACCTCCAGGATTTTAGTGATGCAATGAACGCCATACAGCAAAGAGGGAGTGCATGCAACAATATTACTTATAAAACTGTTATCATCGAGTGGCAAGCGAGCAGGTCGAGTCGAATGAATCGATCAAAAACGAACTAAATAAAAATAGATAAAATACTCAACTCGACTCATATTTTAAATGAATAAAAACAAGTTATCCCAATGGATAATATAGATATACATATTTATCCATGTTATTATAGGATCATCTTAAAAGCAAAATCTCTTAACCCACTCACTCTCCCCCACCCCCCCTCCCCAACGCCAATGGCTCCACCCCCTTCCCTAAACAAAATTTGTTTTAAAAAAAAATCATTTTTTTCCTTATCCAACCCATCCCTACCTGGATTAGCTACACCTTAAATAATATTAATGTCACTTCTGTTTCTTTTATAAATGAGCCTCTTTTACCCATTTATCTACCCACTTTTAAATGGGTACACAACTCATTTAAGATGGGTAATTTGAATGGATACCCATGTTACCATCTCTATCATCGTCGATGAAGAGAACCGGAGACAGCAACGTGAAGTCTATTCAAAATCAATACTTTTATAAGTAAATATCCTTCCAAACAAGGAAGAAAAACATATGATTTATAAGGTACACTCTTTCGACAAAAGAAAAGTCTAAATCACCAGCCCTTTCCATCAAAACTTCAGAATAGCAGAAATCCTGTCACAAGCAACATCAGATGATTAACAGAGGAACCAGGAATATATTACACATGTATGATAAATGAAATGGAACTTAATACTTCAATGTTAAAAATGAGCAGTATATCATTTACTTACATATTTTGTTGAAAGCAACAATATCACAGCTCTGCACATACTCATTGATAGGTTCAACCGTTAGATAATTCTCAATGAGATCATCCACAGAGACCAAATCATCCACAATGGTAAGCATAATTTGAAGCTTCTTTATACCATATCCAACAGGAACAAGTTTAGCTGAAAATGAAACCACAGTTATGCTTGTCAACAAACACCAACAATTTAACAACTTGTTCCGGACAAATCAGTAGACTGATGGAATAAGACACAAGCAATCAACAAAGAAATACTAAAAGCTATTGGAGTGATTCAAAAGCAATTGTCTCTCAACTCTTCAGGTAAAAAATAAAATTCAACTCAATAGAACAAAAACAGAAACTCACATGCTCCAAAAGTCAATCCCTCCATATGAACACTTCGAACTGCTTCTTCAAGCTTTTTCATATCAGTCTCATCATCCCATGGCTTGACATCCATGAGAACTGAGGACTTGCCAGCTGAAGTCAAATGAGATCAAAAGTAAAGTCAGTCTTTGCTCATTATGAACGTCAAAGTTCCAACAAGTTTCTCCTCTTAGTGTTTGACTTGGTTGGTTATGAGAAGGTAAGAAAGTCTTTACCGAAACGAAGCCACTAACTAGGCGAGCAACAACACATGCTTTTTCAAGTTCTTAAATCAAAACAGATATTGAAAATTTTAGTCAGGATAGTACAGTACAAACTTACATTCTTTCTTCTTCCCTGAAGCCTTCAATGCTGCAGCACGTTCTTCAGCAGCCTTCTTTTCCTCTTCAGTTTCCTCACCAAATAGGTCAACGTCATCATCGTCGTCATCATCTTCAGCAGCTGAGGCCTAGAGGCAGTTAATCAAAGAGAAAAAGATGACAGAAGATTATTTCACTTGCAATAGTCCATTCACAGTTTTAAGTAGCATTGCTGTACTAGAAGATAAAAGGGACTGATGATGACAAAAAGAAAATTCACTCTGTGATGCAATCCATACAGCAGCAAAAAGAATGAGAAGGCAGCATAAACTAAATATCAATTGAGAACAGATAAATGTCACACCTTACTGTCATCAGCAGGTGGAGTTGCAACAGCCTCAGTGATGGGTGCAGACCCCTCTACAATAACACCAGCACCTTCACCTGATACACCACTGCAGGAAAATGATATTCAGTGAGATCAGTTTGCCAAGGAAGGAGAACGTACTAAACAATTCCCCAAATGCAAGTCGAAGAAGCTCAAATACCAATCAAACATATTAAAGGAAAATACAAAGTCAATAAGCTCTGGGCCTTACGAGATTCTCAAAAGTGCATCAATGTGCTTATACCACCTCAATGCATTAACATATTCAGCTGATGGAGGTTTTGATAGATATGAATACACAGTGATATCATCCTTTGAGGCTTGGTACCTGAAGACATGAATTCAATAACAAACATTTACATTTGGATGAAAATTAAAATAGCATCAAGAGGAAACATGTAAGTCACAAGACAAGAGTAACTCACTCACCCAGAGATATAACTGCGGGTCAGGAGGTAGTCGTCAAGCTTCTTGAGGCCAGATTCAGAGTTGACGTTGTGAAATGCAACAGCCATTGCTTGATGATAATATATATAAGCCTTTCTGCAATTGTAAAAGAATACAACATCAACACTTGCATTGTCCAACAATTAATACTAACATGTTGCATATTTCACCAACCAACCCCATGCACACAAACAATATATGCTACCCAACTAAACTCGACATTCCAGAATCAATGGAATCGTCAGAACACGGATTCTAGGATCTCCTTGACCCAAGACCCGTTAAAGTCGCAATAAACTAAATTTCACTCAATAAAACCAAAATGCGCTCAGAACCTCTGGAAATTTGACCAAAACCTCACTTGGGCCTAAAATCATCCCCGAATCCAATGGTGTAATTGGGTGTCTAAATTGTATACTCGTTTAAGGCAACTACAAATCACTAAACATGGATTAATAATAATCCAAGAAAACACCTATCCCAATCTGGGTTTAGCTAAACTCCTCTCCCCATCTATGCAACCCTAAAGGCGCCGTCGCCACTAAAGCAGTGGCTGTAGGCCCAAAAAAATGACAAATCCGAAAGAATAAAATTCAATTCAAACAAATACACAAGGATATATTATATGATTCATGAGACTCAAATCTATGTACATACGAAAACGCTAAATCGCACGGAAAACAAATAAATTCGAGTAAGAGGCAATATCAAACGAAGAATCACAACAAAAAATCAGTAAAGCGAAAAGATGAAGGAGATACATACATTGGAAAAGATACAACGAGCTGAACAAATCTGATGAACTGTGAGAAGCACCCTATTAAGCAATACTTAGCAGAATGTGTAGCTGCGCATGCTCGGAAGGACCAAATTGCCCCTGGCTGAAGCCCTAACATCGAAATGGGTGAGGCCCATTAAACATAAATCTCTCTGTCATATTGGGCCTGCGTGAAAGACTTTCGGTGAGAAATGAATATACGAAAAATTGCAAATATGTGTTATGTATTTTGGGAAAATTACGCAGCAAATTTAATACTTAATTACTCGTCATAGCTATTATTTGCTATAATTAACTTAATACATTAATTACATGGGCTGACTTCGAGTTTGTATATTAGTCACATTTGTATATGTATAATTCGCCTTGTACATATATTCTTATAGTATCATTGACTAATGAGTAATTTTTGAACAAGAAACCTTAATTATATCAATACAGTATATATATACTGATTTAGTATCAAGTTAAACGAAATTATCAGTCTTAATGGTACCAATACAGTATATGATACTGATTTAGTATTAGTTAAGCAAAAATTATCAGTTTTAATGATACCAATACAATATAAGATATTGATTTAGTACCAGTTGAGCGAAAATTATCAGCCTTAATGTGGGGGATATGGGCTGTAATTATTCATAAGAGAATGAATATTTCAAAAATTACTTTAGATTTGGATATAAAATTGTAATTATTTTAAATTTTATGACCTATTTATGTAGGTTCCCCTTTAATATACACATTGTAAGTTTGAAATCAGAGAAAAAACATAAAGTCACCACTAAAGTTGTCCCGTATTTACATAAAGACTCCTTAACTTTGGAAGTGTTCTATCACCCCACAAAACTTTTTAATATCTTTGTAAATGGGCCATTTTGACCCATTTCCTCGTCTGTGTTGTCACCCATGAAGCACACTCCTGTAATATTCATTCAACCCGACCCGACCCTATTATTTTCAAGAAAAGTCTTCTCTTTTCTTTTGTTATTTCTCAACTCTCCCTAAAATCACAAAATATAGAAAAGTCTTCTCGTTTTCTCTTAGTGTTGATAATCTCGTTGTTGATGTTTCTTGGTGAACATGTTAGGGCTCTACATTATATGATAAAGATCTTTTTTTCCGATTATTATGATTTTAGGGATTATTATAGTGTAAAGAGTGTTGAAATCGATGGAAATTAAAAGATAAAACGAATTTCTACCTTATTGCGCTTTGGGAAGATGATGAATTCGTCAAAGAGAGAGTGTCAACGTTGATGTTGCTTTGAAAAAAGATGAAATTGTGAATTTAGGGCTACCAATGGCTCTTTTGAGTTTAAATTTGGGGAAGATGATGTAAATGTAACACCCCGACTTTTCAAAACGTCTAAATTAACTCGTATCTTCGTGGAAAGACAAAGAGGGTGAGTAATAAATTAAAAATGATGTGTTATGTGATATGTTAAGTGTTCAAGTGTTATATCTCAAGTTTTGAAGTTAGGTAAGTGGCAAAATAAAAGTTGGCGAAAGTTACCGTAAATTCATTTTTAAAGATTTGTCTGAAATTTGGGTCAAATGTCTCAGACATTTTCTCCCAATCTATTAAGAGTTATGGTCCCCGCAAGCTACGAAATCGAAGGTCTACGAGTCTAGTTTCCAACACATCAAACCGTTTGCTCATACGACTTTAGAATAGAGAGATATTCGCATTTTCGTGGGACTGCGCAAGCAGGCACGTGAGGTGGGGCCCTAAGTTGGTGGATTGTTATATATATCTTCTTCTTCGATATTTTTCTTCATTTTTAAGCTAGGAACCAGAGAAATTAGAGAAACTCATTTCTAGGATCAAGTGAAGTATAGATTTTCTCAACTTAAGTCCTTGACGAAGGTTGTTCTACGCGTTGGGCTCATCATCGTGGTATAATTTATTTTATCGATTGCGTAGCATATCACACTTTAGTGTTGGGACAGCAAGGGTTTGAATATATTTGAAGGTTTTGAGGCGAATTACGAACCTAAGATCGATGTAAGACCCTTATTTGATCGACTTTAGCTTTTATAAGCAGCAAACAACAATTTGCGACGGAAATACATATCTTTTATCGGATTTTCGTTGTATCTTCTATTCTTTTGTTTGATTATGATCCTGCCTTGTTGTATTATCAAGGGGGTTGTGATTAAAGTTATTAGGACACGTGAATTCAGCGAAAAAAGTATGTTAAGGCTATTCTCTTCCTATGACATGTTTCCTTAAAGCTTAAGAGCAATGTAATTGAGTTGTTATCGTTGTTATACTTGTAGCCATTATTGTTGATTGTTGGCTGCTCGAGTGTGTATAATCCTCTCTTATCGGGATTCTTATTCAGTAGTAGCATTCTTATGTTGGACACGACTTAGAGGCTATTTGTATAAGTTGTTTATAACTAAATTGCTCGCTTTTAGCTGTTGGATTGTTATAGTTGCTTTTGGGCTATTGTGGTTAGCTGCAGGAATGTGATCTATGCCTAGAAAGGTTATGTTCTGCCTACAGGGCTATATGGATGCCTAAAAGGGCTATGAGTTGCCTACGGGACTATATTGATGCCTAGAAGGGATATGAGTTGCCTACAGGGATATATTGACGCCTAAGAAGGCTATGTGCTTCCTACATGGTCATGTTGTTGCCTAAGAGGGCTATGAATTGTCTATAAGCTATGTTGATGCCTAAGAGGGCTATGTGACTGCCTGCAGGGATAAGGGACTACCGATAGGGGTATACAGGCTGATTGGCACCTTCCGGGCTTATAGAGGCCTACGTAGGTGGTCTTGTGTGTTGTTTGTACCTGCCGAGCTTGTGGGGGCTTGGTTAGGTTGTTGTTTTACTATTTTTGATACGTTTAGATTTAGGAGCAGGTCAGTACAATTATCTTATCCTTGATTTATTTATCAGATTATTCCAGTATATCAGGATACCTCATCATAGTCTATTGTCTTTCATACTATGTACATTATTTTATACTGACGCCTCATTGCCTTGGGGGCGCTGAATTCATGCATGCAGGTCCTGACAGACGACCGAGTAGACCTCCTCAGCAGCAGGATTGACTTTTATCCGGTTAGCCAGCCCCTTTCCTCCGGAGCTGCCAGAGTTGGGAAGTTTGTTACCTTTTGTTGTATATATTCGGGGCCCTGTCCCACCAATCTTTACTACTCTTAGAGGCTTGTAGACTCGTGTGTGGGGTTTATAGCTACGTTATGGCCATGCTGGCCTATGTTGTTGGTTTGCGGAAGCTTGTGAGCTGTTTGATGTATTGTATTGATATATACCTGCTTTTAGTTTTGGTATAGATATCATTGTCACGACCCGAGTACACCCGCTAGTCGTAACCGGCGTATTCGACCTCGAAGAGATCAAATACAAGCCTCATGGATCATTCATTGCATACGATACTAAAAAAAATGGTGAAGAATTTAAAACTTTCTTCACACACGAAGATACTT
>JAJOOH010019863.1:0-13330 GCA_029582605.1 Solanum gracilifrons | reverse complement strand
AGGGATTCTAGACCACACACCCACACTTCATCATAGGAGACAAGGACACATTCAACATTGAATAGGTACTCCTAACATGTATATGATCAAACATTCATATAGGGGTCATATAGGTAGGGGTCATTCCACAATAGTACCTAACATAATCAATCATGTAGACCACACCTTATCCCTAACATTATCATTCACATTATACTCATCATCATCAACACACTTTAAACATCATGTTAGCATTGAGGATTTCATACATAACCTTCATAGCATAACTTCATAAACATATGCATCATAATCATCAATTCGCTTCACATCTATTGCCTTCAAGGCCATGATCTCAATATTCATAGATAGACAAGAAGTGAACAATTCCATCATAAGTGGATCAAACCACACAACATCAATTCTCATACTATAGACTAGAAGTTAGGTCAACTTACCCATTCTCCAAGCCATGATCACCATGGATCAATCCTCAACAATTCATAATCAATTGACATAGGTAGCAATAGGAATCAACAATGTAATTCAATATCATAAACATAGTCTAGGTACAATTCCATAAACAAAGGGATCAACCCATAACTTTGCCCATAAGGCCATAATCCTCAACTCATCAATATACCAACAATTCAACATGAATAAGTATAGATAATCATAAGAAACATCAATACAATATAATCTAAACATAATTTCACCAATAGAGATCATATTCACAAAGACCCACATCATAGGCCAATTTTTGAGAATTTGTGGATCATGGGTTCTTTAAGAATTCCTTTGAAAATTGTCTTAAAAACATTAATTCATCAATAGAATGATTTTATAAAAAAAGTTTGACAAGGAACCCATGTTTAGATTGAAAATTGGGAATTTTGGTCTTTGAATCACTTTTGAAAATCTTTGATAGAACTCCTTGAATGAGAGGTTATTCAAGAATCAAGAGTCGCCATACCTTAATTATTGAAGACCCAAGAAATTGAAGAAGAAATCAGTTGAAAACCCATCTTCTAGCTTGAGCTTCATCAAAGTCTTCAATGGAGTTTTTGAGAGAATCTATTTTGAGAGAGAAGGATCAATTTGAAGAATGGGGTCTAATTTTAGGTTTTGGGGTTTTAACCAACTTAAAATACACTAAAATAGGTAGAATAACCGTTTATTATAATTCCCCAAAGTACCCAAACTACCCCTCACTTAGTTGGACCTTTTAAACAAGTCAAATTTGAGTTTTATTTTCGCAGATTTCGTCGGGAAACAAGTTCGCGACGCTGAGATGTTCCCACAAGTTTTTTAGAAATTAAATTTGAGACAGTAGAGTCCGCGACATTCCGCGATGAGGACCAAACATTTGGCCCTTGGTGGAGCTAGTCCACGACGCGGACATGCTCCCTCTAAGCACAACTTCAAGTTGCCTTGGCAGCTTGCTTGGCCAAGGTTGGGGTCCTCCTCGGGGACCTTAGGGTGGCCCCGGGGCGTCGTATCCGAACGTTTTGACCCTAAAAATATTTATTAAGACACTAGGGTCACCTCCACTGATTTTAGACTCCAAACAACACATAAAAACATGAACAACATACTAGAACACACCAACACATAAAAGATTAGTTTCCGAACGTCTTGGTCGTCCCTTGATGTTTGACTTCCAAACTCTTTAAAACTGACTTAAAAGGCTATTCTTCATTATTTTGACAAGTTATTAATGCATAAAACCCATGTGAGGATCTACTTTATCCTACTTTATTTTGAGGGTCGTTACATACTTACTGTTGGGTTCGAAAGTGATTTGGGCGTCCTGCGGAATCTTACAATTGCAAATCATATGCCGATAAATTAGATGACAAATAAAACTATACTAAAAGACATGATATTATTATATGATAGGACCATTGGCCTACGTAATTAAAAACTAACTAAAAGAATAAAAGTTATAGAGAGAAAAATCTCCTCATAAACAAAACTCTCTAAACGATTACATTGTGGATTCTATTTTGTTTTTTGTTATGAGAATAAGATCTTCAATTTATAGGATTCCAAATTTTTCCTCTAAGGAAAGAATAAACCAAATATGGAAGAAAAATATATTTTCCTTTCATGAAAAATAAAAATATTTATGGTAATATTTTGTCTTTTCTTTTAGGAAAAAATAAACTTCAAATAAGGTAAAATAATGCATGGATTAGTAATGCATGGATTAATAATACAGGAATTAGTAATGTATCTTAAAATGATTAAAAAGTTGAAGGATTTTTGTTTGTCGTTAAATAGATTAATCACATGGTATTACTAATACCACCAAATGAGAGGTATTAGTAATACATCTTATAATACCATGTAGGGTGTAAAACTATTCCATTAATTAGTTATACATAGGCCCAAATTCTTACCCAACATAGTTCTAAATAGTAACATACATAATACATGGACTATTTCTTCTAATACATCCTACCTAACGGTCTTTCAGTTTCCATTTAAATAATAGTTATAATCAACCTGCTATTGAGGATATGAAGAAAAAAAATAACAAAAGAGTTCCAATATTCATTAGTGTGTAAACTGTTACATACTACTACCACTTATAAACATGGATATATCTAGTCTACTAATGCAGGGAAACAGGAAGCACTTAGTTTTCATTTAAATAGTAGGTATAACCAACATGTTATTAAGGATATCAAAAGAAAGAAATAATAGAAATAAAGTGTATGTATAAAGATCTTTATTAGTGCGTAAATTGATTGTATAGCACTACTTATAAACATAAAAATAAGGGATATATCTAGTCTACTAATGCAGGTAAAAAAATAGTGACGCGACGGAGGAAAACCAATGAAGAAGGGGTACATATGGAATCTTAGGTAAATCCCCACATCAAAATGTCTGGGAGAAGAAAATTAGGGACTTTTTAAGAATGAGTTTAAAATAATTGTCGAGGCATCTTTTAAGTTAAAACTCAATAAATAAACAATGTTTGACATAGTAAGTTTACCATTTTACCCTTATTAATTATGAAGTTAATGAATTAAAAACTTAAGAGTTTCAAGAAGTTCTACATTTTTCAAAGTAATTAATTAGGGTGTAATAGGTAAAAAAAAAATTGTTCTTTCTTGATTTGTCAAAATGGACAAGTAATTAGGGACAACTAAACAAGGAAAAGTTAACAAGTAATTAGGGACAAAAGGAGTAATACTTTAATTAGTAAGAAGACAAGTTTAAAAAGAATATTTATATATATACATATATATTCAGAAAAGGATATTTTTGACCCATTTTGCAATTACAGTGGGATTTCTGGACCAAAGTATCGACTGCAAGGGCATTTTTGAACCAAAATATTGACGGTAAAGGAATTTTTGAGTCAAACTATAAACAAAGAGCATTTTTGTTCCTTTCACATAGTTTAAGGACATTTTTTACCTTTTTCCCTAAATAAAATTATAAAATTTATTTATTTTTATACCATATAATTATGCTATTTCTCAATAATCAGAAACGTTTATTCTGGACCATTACCAACGACAATAGTTTAGCAAATATAATCTTTTTAGAGTCATTCTTTATCCAATTGGGTTTAATGTAATCTTTTTAGGGTCATTCTTTATCCAATTGGGTTTAATATTAATCTTGTTAAACAAAGGTTCTTTACATGAATTCCTACTCTCCAGAAAATGGGAATTGAGCTTTTTGTCGTCTTTAATAGTCCAGAAAAAAAAACTATTGATTATGAAACAAACTCAAATTCTCAATACAGATACATAAACATTATATTCATTAATAACCAAATATATACTAATAACACTTGAATTACAAAGAGAAGTATCGAAATAACAAGTAACTAAAGATAGAGATACGAATGGGGTTAAGAAGTTAAGACTCTAGAAAAAGATGAGAGGAAAAGACAGCTTCTTCATAATACGCATATTCTTTTCAACCCGCAGTTGACAACTATATAAACTCTATTCAACCTGGATCCAAAGCAAATCTCGTATTGGCCTGTCTAATTCTTGGGTCTCTTTGTAGTTTAGCCCTAGGCCCAACAGTTTGGCCAACCTTTGGGCCATCGGTGTTCACAACAATACTTCCCACCTCAAAAAGAACCCTGTCCTCAAGGTTCAAGTAAAGCATAAATCGTAGAAGTATCAACTCTGGAGTTGCCTGAAAGGCCAAAACAAACAGTCCCCTTGAGTTCTTCTCCCAATCCTTGTTCCAAGTGTTCATTTCCAAGTGAGTGTAACCAAGGGCGGACCTACAGTGGTTCAAGTGGGTTCATATGAACCCACTTCGTTGAAAATTAACACTGTATATATATGTATATTTAATCAGTTTTTAAAATTTCATATGTGTATATTAAATTTTGAATCCACTAACACAAGTCTGAAGCTTAGCCGAGTGGTTGAGGGGGTTCAATTTTTCCAGCCAACCCGGAATCGAATCTCCATTGCCACATTTTTATTTTTATTCATTTTTTTGATATATAAAACGTTCACACACAGTTTTGTCCTTGGAGGTGTAACTTTTGTCCTTTTAGTTACTTAGAAACTATAAAAAGTAGAACAACTTTTTACTTTTACAATTAAAAGTCGAATAGTCAACAACTTTTGTCCTTTTTGTTTTTAATTTTTTTATAAAAAAAAACTCAACCAAAAAGGCACTAATCCCTATTATTCTCAATTCTAAAAACCCTTTTGTCTTCTTCTTTGTTGAAATCTTCTTGAACCTCTCTTACTTTTCCCCCCAAAATTTTGAGCATATTTTATTGTTGAAGGTACACGACTTTCTCCGTTCTAATCTCGCATCAATAGTCAATATCCATCAAGTATGTTTTTCGCTCTTGATTCTAGTCTTTATAAATACATATATGATTATTGTGATTATATTTTATTTCTTCAACTAAAAAATCCCTTGTCATTCTAAAATCAACGAAAAATTACAAATAATATTAGGTATATTTCTATGTATTCGATTCTGAAATTAAGGTTATAATTATTTTGTTTAATATTTTATTTTTATTTGTTAAATGTTGAATGAAGAAAAATCATTCATAATATTCTTTTATCTTCTTAGTTTATATTGAAGCCTAGTTTTTCGTCCATCTTGTTATTTACCGTCACATTCATAAGTCAATGTAAATTTTTTTCAAATGTATTAACATTGTTTAGTATAGTCAGATATGTATGATGTTACCCTCATAAAAATTACAAATAATATTAGGTATATTAACTGAATTGCAAAGAAGAAGCAACTGTCAATGGAAGATTAGAAAGCAAAATGGAAAGATGTATACACCATCGTCGTCCTGGATCCCATACTTGAGTCATATAATTAATATACGTAATGAAACAAAACGTGCCAGTAGATCCCTACAAAAGTAATGACTCCACATTCGGTGTATAACCTATAGAGTCAGGAACTTAGAATTTACTCCTGGATCCATACATAATCATCATGTGCAGTTCCACAAATAGTGACCAAAAAAAAATCACATCATAATTAATTGAACAGTGATAAGAAAGACATTGATCATTGGAGGTATTGTCAATAAGACACGTGGATTTCCTAAAGATTTCCTTAAAGTCGTCCACAACTACGGTTGAACGATCCTTGCAAGCACAGTAAAATTTCAGCAAATAAGCAATCTATGGTACACTTAACACTATGGCCATACCTTCATCACATTCTACACCCCCATTTTATTTTCTATGCTTCACATCAGATATTCTTTCATCCGAATGCAATGGATCATCTAATGGCGCTAGGGTGAATACCTTGGGGCAGTAGTTATTTAACATTTCATTGAACATCTTGTGCGCATCAATTTTGATTGGGTATTCAGATTGCATGACATAAATCTGAGGCAACGACGAATTGGATATATTGCTTCTATGTGGATGCAGTTGTGCAAGACACAAAAATAGTATATTTTGGTCACTAAAACCTGACAGCCTCAAAATGACTTGGGTACTCAGTCGGAGAGGTTACCTGCCAGTGATTGGCCAAGCGGCCTTCCGGTGATTTGAGATGCCATTTATGGAAGCGATTCAACACTTTCGCAGCAAAGTATTTCCACTCTACCAATTGTTTGTTCTGAAAAAGTCATCGGTGCCACGTTAAAGCCGCTCCGTCTATATAGGGCGAGGCAAGATATAACTTGTGGTTTTCTGCAATTTCATAGAAATTAAAGTAGCGTTCTGCCTGAGAAATCTTTAACTCTGGATTCTCGCCATAAAATCGTTGAAATTTCATCGTTCCAGATTTACTCGTAGGAAGGTTTCCAACCAACTAACGTAACATTGAACAAATTTCAACGAGATCCTTCGGCCAAGTATCCTTCACGGCCTTGATTGAATCTTCTATTATTCGATATATTTGGTCCTTCATCGAAGACCTCTAGAAGAAAGCACCAATGAAACAAACCCGAATTCTCAATACAGATATATTTATTGATAACCAAATTATACTAACAACACTTGAATTACAAAGAGAAGTGCCGAAATAACAAGTAACTAAAGATAGAGATAAGAATGGAGATAAGAAGTTAAGACTTTAGAAAAAAGATGAGAGGAAAAGACAGTTTCTTCATAATACACATATTCTTTCCAAACCGCAGTTGACAACCATATAAACTCTATTCAACCTGGATCCCAAACAAATCTCGTATTATGCTGTCTAATTCTTGGGTCTCTTTGTAGTTTTTCCCTAGGCTCAACAGCTTGGCCAGCCTTTGGGCCATCGGTGTTCACAACAGATTATTTTGCAGAAAGAGAATCATGCCAATTAGAAGGAGAAAAAAAATAACTACATGGCAAAGAACTAAATAGATTTTTTTATTTATTTATGGGGTTTATATTTACATGACATTAAACAATTTATTTATGGAGTTCATGACTACATGGCATAACAAAATAATTTAATTTGACATGTCAAATTTATTTTAATATTAAATATAGTTGAATAATTTTTGAAGATAAAAATTTTAGGTTGAGTGATTCTATTGATATAAAATTAAATTTTGACACTATTAGATAATTTTTTATAATTTATTGATTTTTTAAGATATTAACTCCTACTTATAGAGGGTCATGGTATTGGGTAGTGCTATTGAATATCAAATGTGTCGTCTCGTTGCATTTCGGCACATGGAGTAAGTGTGATTCGTAGCATGAAATAAAAACATGAAATTTTAATTTTGTATTTCCAAACCTGTAAAATAATTGATACACAAGTGTTGTGTTTCATTACTATAATTCACCTATTCGAAAAATTTATATATTTTCTAGCTCTCACATAAAAAATATTTATATTAGTAACACCAAATTAAAATACAAAACATATGTACATATGAAACTAAATGGAGCCGAATTCCATCAGTAGCATCTAGTGATGATATTGTGAAGTTGTTTGAATTCTATTTTTTCTCTTTTGTAGAAATCTTTGCAAAGATCGCTTCATGAATCGACCAGTTTGTGATTGTAATATTAATGGTGATGAGGACTCGGTCATCTTATTTGTTTTCTCCTCCATTTCTCTACTTACAAGATATATTATAGCTTTAGCCTGCATTTTAGCAAAATAGGATTATTAACAAAACAACTCATTTATCATTTATCAATTTTGACAAGGACATGTACAATGTGCACACTCCACACACACATAGACAACTAATACAAACACCAATTTTTTTGTCGGCCTATGGACCATGCGCACAACTGTATAAGTTGGCCTTTTAAATTTATTTGAATATTTTATTTAGATATTCGAACTAAGTCATTATATTCTAATTGAACACCTCATGAACTTCTAACAAAATATTTTAAATAGACACTTTCCGTTTCAATTTTGAAATTTTTTTTGTTTGTATTCTCATTTGTCTAGCTATAAGGTATTTAAATTAAGAACATAAAGTATGTTATCTCTTTTGAATATATGTATTTTTTCTTTGTATGCCAAATATTTTAAAGTACTAGAAAATAAATTACAATCATAAGTAAAATATGAAGGAACATAATTTTTTTGATAATAATGAGGTTACAATTCTATTTGTTCCATTGATTCTTCTATCTTGGTTATCTCCGTCATTCAAGGAATGAAGTAGCGTGTCTTTCGACTAGGATGATTCGAACCTCCTTGGGATTTATTTGATCTCCAAGAAAGAAGGATTTTGCAGATCTTCTTAAAATATTTAATTGTCAAGAAGAGTTCTAACATATCTTGATGATCTTTTTATAAATATCCAAAAATTTATGGGATATTCAATATTTCTCTTCAAGAGAATACATTACCATCTATATATGCATGATCTAGAGTTTAGGATAGAGTATCTTCCATGAACCCTAACTGAAAATTGGGCTCGTCTTGTGGAGTCCCACAAAATTTTGATGCCTATTGACTCAATAAGTTATAAAATCCCATGTATATTCTACTTCAGGTTAATGGATATAATTAAACAAGATGACATATTTATATGATTTACTTAACTACCTCATAGTCGAACAAACATACAAGAAAAGATTTTTTAAAATTTGAATCGAAATTGTCTAATTGAAATATTTTACTAAGAATTGATGTGTTCAATTGGAATAAAATTTAGTACGAGTGTCTAAATATTAAGACTAGTTTAAAGGGCTGACTATGTATTTAATCAACCTTTATACTCCGTAAGGAATTGGACCAGTCGTATATGATTATATGTAATTAGTTTATATGTTTCCAAAGATAATGGTGGCTTTGACGGGCCACTAAGCATTACTCCCTCCGTCCCATATTATAAGTCACATTTTCTATTTGCACTTGCATTAAGAAATAATATAATTTTACCCTGATGCCCTTATTTAATGTTTGCTTATGACAACTTTGTAATAAATGATGAAATGTTAGATTTCAAAAATATAAATGCATTTGGATGACTATTTAAATTTTACTTTTTGGAGCCAAATTTTTTCATCAATTGATCCAAAAATTTTAAAAAATCAAGTTTTTCCTACCTCAATTTTTCTATATATTTTGTGTAAAATGTTTTTTTATATTTTTATATATAAATTCTTAAAGCAAACATGACAACATCACAAAATATTCAAATTTCATTACTTCAAATTGATCTAAATTTTCCTGTTGAATATGATGTTATTGATAATGAAATTAGACGACAAATGAATTTTAGTTCTAGTTCGACAAATCATTTGTTTTTTTATTTAAATGGTGCATAACTCCTTTATTTGGATTTTGATTTTTCTCAATTTGGCCTTCACATGTTTTGGTTGAGTCTTCTATTTTTACATCTTTTGAACTTTTTGAAATGTCATCTTCCTTGATAAAATTTGTTGAAGCTTCAACTTTCAAGATTATTTTTTAATTTTTTTTCATCTTTTATTTTTAATTTGTTTGTTGTTATTTTTTTCAAAATCAGATTTTATAGAATAAGTAGTGAATAAAGAAAGTAGTTAATTAATGAATGAAGTACTCTCCCAATGAAATTAATTACTTGTAGATTTCCTAAATTAGTCAAAGTAAATACATTTTCAAAATTAATTAATTAATCAATCAAGGGTATAATGGGCAAAATATGGCAATTTATGCATAAATTTTATAAAATGACATATATTATGGTCCAATTATTTTTAAAAAAGGGTGACTTATAATATGGGACAGAGAAAGTACTTAACTATAGTCTATAGATATCATGGTGTCTCGATGGTCCATAGAGAATGCATTTTCTATTCCACATGAATTGATGATATTAGCCGAGTTTATTTCAAGTTGATAGGAACCTTGCTAGTTGAGGACTTACTTTTAAGACAAAATAAACTTACTTTTTTTCTTGATTTTATGATTGGTGTTACACTAGCAGCATAGCTGTCCAACAAAGATTGACTCAGGGTCAAGTGCTGCACCAAGTGCTAGTAACATCCCTAAGATAGGGTGTGACAATAGTCACCCCAAACCCTAATGTGAATGTGAAAATCACATGACTTGACTGTTGACACTCAATTTTGACCCTATGCAATTCGAGTTAATTATCGAGTTTCTTCAATTTCAGAAAATTTGAAATAATAATCGTCTTTGAAAAATCCTAAAAGTATTTTAAAATCTTTCTCTAATTACTTCTATTAGTTTTTCAGAAATATATATATATATATATATAAAGTTGAATATAGAAAAGCTAATGTGGCATCTCTCTATTGTCACCATTTCATTTTATATTTTTTCTCAATTTTTTTATTTTTAAAATTCATTTCTTAATATAATAATCTACTAAATACCTCTAATGCATCTATTAACCTACAATTAAAGAGGATAATGAAAAGTTTTAACATAAAGAATATATTTATTGTTGCAATAGAAAATGAACAGTTGTAACGGTTTTGTAATCAACCAATTAAAAAAGTATAAAAAATTATGTAGGAGATCAAATAATTTGTAAGTAACTTTGACAAAATGGAAGAATCATTGGAAGATAAGATTTACTACTTCAGGTAAATTAAATTTTGAAAAGTTTTACTACCTTAGATAGATCACATTTTTGATTTGTTTGTACAAATAAAACTAGGCTGGAGAGCACATATTCTGAAGGTAAATTGACAAAATGGAAGAATCATTGCAAGAGCAGATTTACTCCTTTAGGTAAATTGATTTTTTGCTTTATTTGTGTAAATAAACATTATGCAGGAGATGAAATCAAGAACTCATAGCAAAAGATATTTTACTAGCTCAGATAAATAAAAAATTGATTTGTTTGTATGCATGAATTCGTTAGAATATACCTGTGTAGATTTGATCATTTTATGCAAACAAGAATTACAACAAGCGGATCTAGCAAAATAAGAATGAAATCCCATTTAAGAATTCAATATACTTGAAGATCGAAAAACATCAAAATGTCTTCTAACATTCAACTTGTGAACCGTGGAAATGATGTCACCGTGAAATATTGATTCTCTCATTCTATTCTTTTTTATTTACAAATAACGACAAAGCTCTCTGAAAGCTAATTTAGAGATGAGGAGTAGAGATCTCATAATGACCAAAAAATTCGCCGACTCCTTCACTTTGTCTCTTTTTCTAATGATGATGGAATATTATCTCTTCATGAAAAGAGAAAGAGGCAATATCTCAAGATTCTTTCGAAGATATTGATCTAAGAAGAAAAAATCATGCAATAATCATTTTTCTTTAAAATAAAAGACTTTTGAAAGGATTTTGCACTATAATTTCTTCTACAATAAAATATATATTGAGAAGAAAAAAATCATTTTGATTGAGAAACTTATAGAAAGAATGATAAGTGGTTCAAGGGCAAGAAAAATTATTTAGAGAGAGAATCAATTTATTTATGGAATTCCTATTAAATTAGGAAGGAATAAGGAGAAAATAAGGAGAAATGTATATTCTAATTCCTTTTTCTTCCCTTAAATTGTTTTTTGTTTAATTTTTTCCTTATTTATCTTTAATTAAAGTTTGTTTTATTTTCTTTTATATATTTTCTATTGAAGTTTTTTTAATTTTTTTTATATATCTTTAATTAAAGTTTATTTCTTGATTAAAGTTTAGGCCTGAAATTTTATTTATATTTTTGTAGTTTTTTTGTTTTTAAATTTTATATTATTTTTTTAAATTCTAAAAGACTGAAACTTTCACTTTCAAAATTTTATTGAATATCAAATTGATCATATTTAATTACATTCATCATCAATCATTCTATTTTTTTTCTTTACTTCCTTATCTTAATTTGATCATTACTCTTATTTATATCATTTCCTTAAATCACTTTTTTTTTTGTTTTTTAATTTATTTATCTATAAGGTATTGAAATAATATGGAAAGTTATAAAAAAAATGATTCTCTTTTCTGATAAAAAAGAATAATATGATAGTTTGAGAAAGAATGAGAAGGCAAGACAAGAAATTGAGTAAAAAGTAAAAGGAAGGAAAAGAAAAAAAAGGAAAAAATAATAATTAAAAATACTACCATAAAAGAAAACGCAAAAAAGGAAAGGGAGTTATACGTTACTCTTTGTTTTATTTTGTTTTACTAATTACATCATTCTCTTTCTATTTTTTATTTAACACTAAAATAGAAATTTTTTTTATAAAAATATATAAACTAAACTTTCAAAGAATATTTTGATTTTTATTAACATAGCACATAAATAAAAAAATATTTTAAAAATCAAGAATAGGAGAGAAAAAAATAATTATAATTCTTGATCAAAGAAATATTTTTCATATAATATTTATAGATAAAAAAACTAAGAAAGAATAGAAATTTCATAAACAATATTAAATTATGATAATAAGAAAGAGGGATGGATAAAAAAATTTTCTTGGGAAACTTTAAAAATAAAAGGTTGAAAGAAAAAAGTAATAAATTGTATTAATGTGAGGAGAGAGATAAATAAAATATTTGATTTTTAAAAAAAAATTTAACTAATTTTTTTTATTAAAATATAAATAATTGTAAAGAAGAAATTTTTTGTGAATAATAATAAGAATAAATTACGATGATAACGAGGAGAGATAATAAAATTTTTATTTTTAATAAACTATAAAAATAGAAGGTAAAAACTGAATTTTAAAATAATAATAAATTATAGTAATGATGAGGAGAGATGAAAAACAATAAATTGTACTAATGGTAAGAAGATAGATAAATAAGGTAAATATATTTATCATAATCATAAGATAAAGGTGTGTACTATAAATATGTTAAACAATTACTGCTAATTAAGATACTATTTATAACTTCTTTTGAGTTTTTAAACATAAATATAAATAAGAAAAAAATATTTAAAAGTCAAGAAAAGGAGAAAAAGGATAATTTAAATTCTTGGTCAATATATATATATATATATATATATATCAAGAGAAAAATTTAAAAGAAAAGAAAAGAATTTATTTAAATAATAATAATAATAATAATAAATTAATAATAGTGATAATAAGGAGAAGAAATAAATAAGATTTTCTTTAGACAACAAAAGGGAAATTAAAAAAAATGTTTTATAGCAACAACGAGAAAAAACAAAAAAGTAATTATAATAAATTATACCAATAGTGCAGAGAAAGATAAATAAAATATTTAAGATCTATTTTTAAAAAAAAGAAATTATAAATCAAAGGAAATAAAATAATTAAGGAAAAAAAGAATTTTTGAATAAGAAAAATTAATTATGATAATAATGAGGAGAGATCAACAAGAATTTTTATTTTAAAAAACTATAAAAATAGAAGGTGGAAAAAAGTAAATTGTAGTAGTAGTAATGATGAGGAGAGGTGAAGAGAAATAAATAAAATATTTTTAATTTTTTTTTTTTTGCAGCTTTTATAAATCAAAAGATAGTAAAAAA
>JAJOOH010019862.1:0-13119 GCA_029582605.1 Solanum gracilifrons | reverse complement strand
AGTGAATACAACATTCAAGCTAAGGCCAAACAAATTAATCATGTTAAGACAACATAAGAAAATAAATAGCAGTGACTATGAGCTCAAAAATCAAGTAGTAATCAAGGTCTTCAAACTAGGAGTAATTATCAACCTAATCTAATGACTCTTGCACAATGCACACCAACAAGCAGCAAGAAAGTCGATGATTCGATAAGATAATGTATATATATATATATATATATATATATAGATAGAAGAGCTAACACCATATCGATACAAATAGATTTCTCCGCTTAAGCTATCAATCATGTAATGCTAAAGACAAACAATTTTTTTTTTTTTAAAAAAGCATATGAAATAAGGCACCTAGCTAGAACATATGAATAAAGCAATTAGAAAATACTTGACTCTAAGTCATGGTTAGACCCAATTATTTATGACCGTTAAAAAAGACAAAAGAATTCCACTGTTAGCAAGAGAAAACCTTTGCTACTCATCTTATGACTTAATAGGGACGAGAAGGAATTTAATACAAGATAGGAAGTGATAAATTCCACATTAGACTACCAAAAATCCTAACACAGGGAAATTCCTAGGTACAACATATATAATGACAGTAAAAAGTTCAAAAGGAGAATAAGCATTGGCATAGCAAAAGAAAGCTCACATTATGAACAAGCGATTAACAAACAACAAAATTCCAAAGTATAAAGAGATAGAGAGGGAGCATGCTGCACACTAGACAAACATCACACTTTATGCAATAATCGATACCCGATTTATCCATGGAGACCCAAAGCTAACAACTTATCTTGCTAAAGGGTCAAGCTAACTCACTTGAAACAAAAAGAGGAAAATGGCTACAATCTAAAGGCCTAAACAAAATGACATCGCTATTTAAACTAAATATGCTAAACGATAGCATAAATAGTGTGCGTAGAAAACAACATGGTTGGACAATGACACCGAATGAGTAACTCGACTAATCAACAAGTAAGAACTAGAAAGAATATCTACAGATTTAAACAAAGGCAGGAAAATTGTTTTCTGGAAAAGGCAAGGATCACTCTAGCTAAGCTGAAACTTTAAGAAGACGGAGCTATGAACATAACATCACGAGTTAAACCAACATAGGTATGGACATCAAATTAATGACTAACATTATATCATATGAACTAAAATAAGAACAAACTGTGCGAGGCCGAAAAGACGCAACCTATTCACTCATCATTTAAACTAAATGTGAATCTAACCTTCTCAAGCAACGTGAGGCAGGGATTCCGCTAATTAAAGACTCACAATCAAGTTAGCGAATATAACGATCAATATATATATCCCAAGATAGCTTTACTAATATCTCACCCGACCAAGACGCAAAATCACGTAGGAGTATATGCATTACATCAACAACACCATAAACCCAACTACATATATTAGTAGGCCACCCTCGGAACAGAGGTCTTCCAACATCAAAGATTGAGATAAGAAAAGAGAAGAAAATGTTATTGGGAGAGAGTAGTGTTACCTTTTTCGGGCAGCGAACATGAACCAAGAGCTAGCAACGACTTCACCACTATACGAACTTGACCCTGGACAACAAACAGGGAGTCGGGAAAGAAATCCGAGCAGCTATCTTGAGTTCTAATGAACTTGTGATAGAGCGATGGATAGCACCAAAAGGAAAATAAAACTAAGTTCTTAGACGAGTTAACCTCTCTATTTCAGAGTGTATTTCCTATGTATTCAGACTACTTCTTCTTATGCTATTCTTATATTTTTACTAAAAACTCTTCCAACTCAAAAATCTCCCCCCCCTCTCAACAGTGAATAACAAGCAAAATAAATAGAAGAGAAATTAGGGTTCGGAAAAGGGGAGGGAAAACAGACAAAATCCAAATTCAAGGCCCATTTCGAATTCAAAACTCCCAAAAATCTTTCACCAATTTAGGGAAATATCTTTTTCTGAAATTTTCAACCCATTTCGGAAGAGGAAAGGGATAAACGTGTGCCTGCTTGCTGCTGCCGCGACAGTACAGGTTGAGAGGGACGTGAGGAAGAAGACAACAGAATCGTACTGCTACTGCGATTTCCGTGTATTGATGCCATGAGCTGTTAGGAATAACGTGTGTTGCTCTTGTTCACTGTGACGTTAACGTTTCTGGGTTCTTTTTGAACAGAGAATTGGGCTGGGTCGAGGTGTCAAGCGGTGTGCTGGAGTTTGGGTTGCTGGTGAGGATTTTAAAGGGGTGGGAATTGTTGCTGGACGTATGGAATTATGCTGATGGGTATGCTGAGTGTATTGTATTGATATTGGGCTGACAATTAGGAATGGGAATTGGGTTCTTGGTGGGCTGCTGGAATTTACAAATAGGTCCCAATTTAGTTTATCACAAATAGGTTTAGGGGATTTGGCTAATAACTAAATAAGATGCATTAATAGAAATTAATTTAATGAGCTTCTTAGTCTTAACAAAATGAAATAATTAACTTACTTGTAAAAATAATTAATCTAAGTACAAACTAATTAATTCAGAAAATTAAACTATAATCCAAACTAAAACTAAATCAATAAAATACTTATTTTAATCAATGTAGAACTCTTTTGCTACGATTTTCTAAATAATTGTAAGACATAATAAATACATATATAATTATATGAAATATAGTTATTATTCAAAATACTACAAAGATCGATTGAAATTACTTAAAATAACCTCGAAACTAATTTGAATTATATAAAGCTAATTATTCTAAATCATTAAAAAAATTAAGAAGCTCGGAAATTAATTATTATCGGGGAGGGTCAAAATTGGGTGTCAACAATCTTTCCCCTTGTGTTTACTTTATTTGCACCATTAATATTTAAATTGGTGGCAACGATGCTGGAGTGGGACTTTTATGCGTGTAGGTGGAAACATTTCATAGTTTATTTCTTAAGTCTGATTAGTTGCTGATGCTCATTCGATCTAACGTACTGCGTACATGTGGATTGTACACACCCCTACTTCTGTTATCCTTTTTTATGCAGATCTTAGTCAGGGTGATCTTTGTGGTGGCTGATCAGATCTAGCAATTTTTTCTCTTTCTGAGTTGTGGTGAGATCCAGCTTTTCGAATCGCCATTGATCTCCATCTATTATTTACAGTCTTTAATTTCCTTTCAAATACTTGAGATGCATTTTAGAATCTAGAAATATTTTAGATGATCTTTATACTTATGCTACCATGTTTTGGGAACTTTTTGGTTGTTTACTTATCGATTGTGGCCTGACTTTCCTTTGGAAGTCTCACATGTGTTATTCTTTTAGCTTGCACACCATTTTGGGGTTCTCGGGGTGTGTGTCATCATGAACTCGGATTTTGGGTCATGAAAAAATCGGTAGGATTTGAAATTTTAAAGTTTGATTTTGTTATTTTGTGGTATGTTAAATCAGTAAAACCTATAGTTTGTTTGGATTCAACTTACATTTAAAGAGAATTATGGCTTCGACTTTAAGAATTATCTCAATTATATCATATTAAACACAAGTTTTGCATATAGAAATATTCAAAAGAAAGTACAAACATTTCCATTCATTAATCAATTATATAAAATGAACATTTCAATCAAGATATAGTAGTCAAAGGTTTCGCTAGGTAATCGTCAAGCAAAGAAAATAGAAGAGGACATACATAAAATACCTATAATAGATGGTTCTCCAAACTTCCAAGAGTCATACATCGCCTCCCTTGCAATTGTAGAGAATAGCAGAAGAAAAGTATAATCGGGAAACCATCTGCTAGCTCAAGATAGTTAACTAAGATCGGAAGATTCAACTAAGGAAGAGGAAGTTAAAAAGGAAAACTTCTTTATGAAAGAAAACTCTTTTATTTGAGTTGTTCTTGGGTTTTTCTATGGTTGTTTACAAATGACTATGGGCACCCCTATTTATGCTAGCGTAGGGATGCTTCTAGAAATTATTCTAGATAGATCTACAAGAAAAATCTAAATGACCTTATCCTCTAAATACCTAACAAGAATCTAGATTATTCTATACTTTACTATAAGTATCTAATTATCTAGAACATCTAGATTTTTCTTAAGTATAAATATCAAAGATATTTACTCTACCAAATTGGGAAAATGCATAAATCCTCCCCCAACCTATGCCCGAAATCTCAGAGACACACTTATACTATACTAAGGTCCTATTACCATCCCTCCGAACTTATTTTATAAATAATTTTCTACCCCTTTTCAACCTACGTGGCACTATTTTGTGGGCCCAACGCGTGTTGACAAATTTTCAAGGATAGTGCCACGTAGGCCGAAAAAGGGTAGAAAATTATTTATAAAATAAGTTTAGGGGGGTAATAGGACCTTAGTATAGTAAAGTGTGTCTCTGAGATTTCGGGCATAGGTTGGGGGGTACTTATGCATTTTCCCCTACCAAATTCTAGAAAGTTCTACAAAATATCTAAGATATTTTTTGTACCTCCAAAAAATCAATTTTATTTTTTCACTCCCCCTTAAAGTGATTTTTTGGAAACTACCCCATGCTTGTTGTGGAAGAACTCAACCAAAGCTTTGAGCCACGTCTTGGTGAAGATCTTAGCAATTTCTTCCGAACTCCTCTTGCTTCATCAAATGATAAAGATTTTCCATTATCGAAAGAGCCATGTGAATTATCTCGTCTTTGAGTTCCTAGACTCCCCCTTCACTTAACTTTCTTGCAGTTGTACTATCTGGAGATACATCTATGATGAACAAGTTTGAAACTCTGATGCTCAAAATTTTAGAACACGTTTCTTCCGATGCAACTCCATAATATTGAGAGATTTCATTAGTATTAGCCTCTTCATTTGATTTTTTGATGATATTGTCATCTATTTCTTGTGAAGCCTCAGCACCATAGTAGGATACACCATCAGATTTCCTTTCGAGCTCTTCAATAATATGTTTATCAACTTTAGAGATTTCGAAAGTTATATCGTCTATCGCTTCATCTGAAATTGGGCCTTCAAGGTCAGCTTCTCCATCTATTTGATCAGTGTTTTCTTCATTTGCTTCCAATATTTGATCTAAGCTAATGACTGACCTCGATATGGCTGGCGATTGATCAAAGACTTCAACTTCCCATGCATCTTTCTCAATACTTTCTCCATAAACGTCACCATCGACATATATAACTCCAGGCACTGCTTGTTCAAAATTTATTTCCTTGATTTCTTTGATAGAAGCTACCATATCACTAGTATGCATATTCTTAATAGTTTCTTGTTTCATACTGATAACATTAGTGTTTTGCTTCTCCACATGATCAACTGCATTATATTCTGAATCTTCGATCAAGTCTTCTTCAAGGTTGATGGAAACCATAACATCTATTGCTCGAGCCTCAACTACTAAATAATTTTCCCAATCTTCTTCTTCTTCTTCAGCAATTTTTTGAGCCATATTGCTCTTCTTGGCTCAAAAATATCTTTTTATATGTCCTACTTCACCACAATGATAACATCTGAGAGACTTTTTACCATAATAGTTAGAAGACTCTTCCTTCTTTAGAGGCAAGCTTGAATCACCCGAGGATCGAGAGTGAAACATATTTCTTGATTTTTCTTTGAAGTTTCTCTTGTCGGCTACAAGAGCATCTCCTTCTCCATATTTGACAAACACACTAGCCAACTGTTTGGCTAGTTATTCTTGTGACGACAACAAATTTTCAAATTCCTCCAAGGATGGCTATTGAGCCTATCCTTGAATCGATGTCACAAATGGAATATATTCAGGTTTCAACCCACGAATGACTGTTCTTCTCATTCGTGCTTCAGAAATAGCCTCCTCCAGATTTAATAAACATATCTCTGAACATAAGTTCTTAACCTTTATAAAATACTCAGAGATAGAAAGATTATCTTGAGTGATGTTAGCCAATTCATTCTCCAATATCTGCAACCGAGCTTCATTCTTCTTGTTGAACAAGTGATTGAGGATCCTCCATATTTCATGAGCTGATTTACACTTTATAATATGATCGAATAAACCAGAGAAGATTGTCCTCTTCAGAATGAACTCCGCCTTCACATTAATCTGCTTCCACTTCTTGTACGCACTGTTTCAGTTCGTCATTAGGAGGAGTTGTGTCATTTCCATTAACAACATCCCACAAATTCTCTCCCACAAGGTATGATTCCATACATGTTTTCTATACCTTGTAATTGGACTGTTTCAACAAATCCATCCCCAGTCCATTAACACTACCGCTATAATCCATCTACACAAACTAGTTGAATCTACCACCAACCCGATCTTGAAATAACACCCAAAAGCCAATCTTCGACTATGGCTCTGATACCATGTAGAGAATAACAGAAGAAAAGTATAATCGGGAAACCTTCTGCTAGCTCAAAATCGTTAACTAAGATCGGAAGATTTAACTAAGGAAGAGGAAGTTAGAAAGGAGAACTTGTTTATGGAAGAAAACTCTTCTATGTGAGTTGTTCTTGGGTTTTTCTTTGGTTGTTTTCAAATGACTATGGACACCCCTATTTATACTACTGTAGGGATGCTTCTAGAAATTATTCTAGATAGATCTACAAGAAAAATCTAGATGACCTTATCTTCTAAATACTAACATGAATCTAAATTATTCTATACTTTACTATAAGTATCTAATTATCTAGAACATCTAGATTTTTCTTAAGTATAAATATCAAAGATATTTACTCTACCAAATTCTAGAAATTTCTACAAAATATCTAAGATATTTTTTTGTACCTCCAAAAAATCAACTTTAATTTTTCACAACGATAGCCTACTAAATTAACCAAATTCAGATGGTGGAGATTGAGAAGAAAGTTACTTTAGCTTTATAACTACCCCAAGGTATTACTTCTAATACATCGGCGGGGCAGACTCGAACACATTGAGTACATCCTATACACGTATCATAAATCTTTACTGAATGTGACATTGGGTCTATTCATTCTGAATGTTATAAATTTTCAATCTAGTAAACTGAGAAACTAATTATATATTTAGATACCAAATGAATCAATAAGACATGCCTTTTATTGGTAGGAACTATTGATGAAGATACCGCGAAGGCTAAAAACTTATAGCCTGTCACATAATATAACTTGTAAATGGACATGCATAAAAAAACAGTATCAAACTTTCAAAGTCCATAAATGAAGAGAATAACTAGAAAGTAATATTCAAGACGATTCTAAAACCCTGAAGTCCACGTGTATTGAGAATCTTTACTTCAACAACAAGCCCAATGCCAGTTTTCACTAGCGAACTTCCACTCTCAGTGATCCAACTCTTGTAAACAAAACCAAACATGCCCACTACAAGAACACCTTCAGGTCTGAAGGTCCTTGTCGCAAATCTCAACTTATTAAAAGCAAAGTTTTGCACCCGTGAAGTTACTATTTTCAGTTCCCTACCTCTATTAGGAGTGATTGGAGTAGTTTAAGCATCAGTAGATGTTGAAGACAACAAAATTGGACCAACACGAACCTTTCTGATGGTTTTTCTTGACGATTCCATTCAACTTTCAGAAACTATTAGTAATGAGGTCAAACTCTATTACTTTGAAAGAAGATTCTTCTGATAAACACTTTCTACTAGTAAATCATGTTAAAATCTCTAAAGTTGGTATGGTTTCTTGAAATCTATAGAAAATGTCAATTTTAATCAAGTTTATCTCATGGACAAGTGTGAGATTGGACATACAAAACTGATATACTTTTAGCATCATGATGTGGCTAAATGATATAACTACAACAATATTTGTAGCAAAGAATTTATGATACGATCCAATCATTTTCAAATCAGCAAAAAAAAGAATTTATGTTATAAGATTAAATGGACAAAATAAGGTGATAACTAGATAGAATGTTAAATGAGTGATACAAGATATGATCAGCCACTTGGCGATGTGCATAGAAACTTTAGAATCCTGCAACCACCCATAGAAAAAGCAGTGTTTGCATTTCTTCATCTTTCTGTTGGTTATGGCTTCAAAAGATATCCCCATTTGCTTCTTAATTCCTAATATGAACTTCATTGTTTTCAAAATTTCACATTCAATGTATCATAATCCAGTATTTTAGCTCCTGTTATCTATAGATTCCTTTCTATAAATGGTGTAATCTGCTTTCCTGAGAAATGTAATCCAAAATATAGAAAACACAAAGTAGCACAATTTGTGTGTATTTTTTTCTTGTATATTAAGGTTTAAGTAATAAGTCATCTAGATTTAAATGCAAGAAAAAATACACACAAATTATGCTACTTTGTATTTTCTTTCTCTACGTTTCTCAGAAAAAGGAGATTACATCATTTATAGTAAGGAATCTACAGATAAGAGGAGAGTAAAAATACTAGATTTTGATACATTGAACGGAATTATCGAAAATAATAAAGCTCATATTGGGCATAAAGAAGAAAATGGCTATCTTATGAAACAATAACCAATGAAAGAGAAGAGATCAAACAACACTTTTTCTAGGGTGGCTGCAAAATTCTGAAGTTTCTATGCATTTCACTAACTGACTGAGCATCTTGTATCACTCGTTTAACGTTCTATCTAGTTATCACCTTTTTATTTATTTATTTAATATTATAACATAAATTCCTTTTGTTGCTGATTTGAAAATGATTGGGTCTTATCATCAAATCTTTGCTTCAAATGTTGTTGTAGTTATATCATTTAGACACATCATGATGCTAAATGTAGTTCAGTTTTGCATGTCCAATATCAAACAAGTCCATGAGATAAACTGTCTGAGTAATGCTAAACGTAGTTCAGTTTAGTTTTGGTTTCTGAATCCTCATGAATGGAATAAGCAAAACCACCAGAAAGGCTCCTCTTGATCCAATCTTATCATCTTCAACAACCAGTGCTGTTAAAACTACTCCAATCACTCCTAATAGAGGCAGGGAACTAGAAATAACAGCTTTACAGGTTCAAAACTTTGTTGTCAATGAGTTGAGGTTGGCAACAATGAACTTCAGATTTGAAGGTATTCTTGGAGTGCATAAGTTTTATTCTGCTTACAAGGGTTGGATCAATGAAAGTGACAATTCACCAGTGAAAACCAACATGGGGTTTGCCGTTGCAGTTAAGATTTTAAGTACACATGTACTTCAGGACTTAGAAAGTGGCTTGAATTCTACTTTTTCTAATTATTGTCTTAATTTTTTGGACTTTGTAAGTTAAATAATGCAATTTTTTTTATTCATATCCATTTACATGTTATTTCATGTGACATAAAAAAGTAAACTCTCTTCCCAATCTCCACCATTAGAATTTGGTTATGTTAGTAGGATATTGCAAGAAAGGTGATGAGAGGCTAATCATTTACGATTCTATAGCTCGTGGAAGTTTGGAGAACCATCTATTTTGAAATATGTTATGCATGTGCTCTTCTATATGTTATTTTTGACAATTAGTATCTTGTTTGAAGCTGCGGCAAGACCTGTCTAATCAACTCTTCCCAATACTTTTTTGGCCTACCTCTACCCCTATGCGTACCTCCTACAACCAGCCTCACACAGATCTTTAGTGAGATGCCAGCGCACCTCCTCTGCAGATGCTCATACCATATGAGTCTCGCACCCATCATCTTATCTGTGCCACAGAAGACACTCTCACCTCCTCCCAAATAACCTCATTCCTAATCTTATCACTCCTATTTTTCCCACACATCCATCAAAATTCTCATCTCCACAACATACGACTATAGCGACAATCCTCCATTTCATCTATGCCGCTCCAATGCAATATGTGACATTATCAATGGTGTCCTCACTACTCTGGATTATTGACCCAAGATATTTAAACTTTTTTTGTTGGGAATAATCTGTGTGCTAAGCCTTACTTCTACATCTGCTTCGTCCAATGCAACACTGCATTTGCACTCCAAATATTCCATTTTGGTCATGTTCAACCTGAACCCTTTAGAGTTTGGACTTACCTCCAACCTGCATTAACTATGTCTTGTGTCTATCAATTAGTTCTATGTCGTCTGCAAATAACTTACACCATGGAACCTCCTTCTGAATAGACTGCGTCAATTCATCGATCACTAAGGCAAATATGAAAGGGCTAAGAGTTGATCCCTGATGTAGCCCCATCTCAACTGGAAAGTGCTTCAAGTCTCCCCCACCATTCTAACCCAAATTTTGGCTCCATCATACATGTCTTTTATCACCATCATATAAACCATTGGGACCCATTTACCTTCTCAACATATCCAAAGAACATCTTTCATGATTTTGTCACAGACCTTTTCAAGGTCAATGAACACCATATGTAGCTAGTTTTTCCTTTCCCTATATTTCTCCACTAGTCTCTACACAAGATGAATGACTTTAATAGTCAATATCCCCAATATGAATCCAAATTGATTCTCGAAATGGACACCTCTCATCTCACCCTCATCTCTACCACTCTCTCCCAAACCTTCAAAGTGTGGCTTAGCAATTTGATACCCCTATAATTGTTACAATGTTAGTTATCAACCTCATTCTTGTATAGTGGAATAATTGTACTCCACCAATGAATTTTTTTTTGCTATTTGGTATGCTTACCTCGTCTAAATCCTCCAAAAAGAGCTTTTTAGCCTCCTCATCTAGGCCCATTTGGGGTGCATTAAACTAATGCAATTCAAATTAATCCCACAAACGAGTAGCTTAATCATCATTATCCTATCATTGATCCTCCTAGCATCCACCACTCTCATGCTTTGGTACCTACAAATCTTGTCTCCTAGATGTAAGTTATATTTATCTTCTTCTTCTTGGAAATCTTTACTAGCTCAATAGACTTCTTATCAATGATTTGATGTTACATGACCATACTTCTGCTTAGGAGAACTCGCAACCCTTTACTGCTACTTCTTCTCAGTCCTGACCTCAACCATTGACATGACCCTAGTCTACCATCACTCACCAAAGCTACTAGGAAAATATGAATGTAACAAGATGTCTCAATCGTTATGAGTAGGCCAATAGTGAAATAAATCAAGCCAAAAAAATGTTTTGGGTAGTGGCTTAAAAAATGTTAGGCTATGCCAATCTCAGATGGAATCTGAGACTAATAAGGTCTAGGGTCATCCGTGAATATGAGGGGTAGTAAGTCTAGTCTTTGTTTATATTTTCTAGTATCCAAGACATTAAGGAACTCAATCTTACGGGAATCAAATTTAGTGTGAAAGGGATAGTTTGGGATGTTAAGGGAAGAAGCTATCTTGTGAAAAATTAGACTTTCAGAGATTTCCAAGCCTCTGAAGTTCATGCAATCTGGTATAGCGGGCTTCAGACCGCTATACCAAGAGTTTGCAGGCACTATAGTGGGCTGACGACAATGATAGGGTCACTATAGCGGGGTAGGTCAGGATTTTATACATAAAAAGTCCTAAAATTTCCTACTTTATGCCTAAATGTTCTAAAGGTTGAAAGGGACGAATTAGGGTAGTTCCTACTTCATTTTCGACAAAATTCATCAATAAATGTAAGTTCATTACTCTTTTATCTAATAAATTGATTCTTAAACCTTAGAATATAGGATATTACTATTGAGAAAGGGTTTTGAGTTGAGTTAATGGTGGAAAAGCCCTTACTTGGGTGGAATGATCATGAATTGGCCTAGGTCTAGGATTTGTTTTATGATCCGGATATAAATAGGCCATTTTGATTAATTGATTGGATTTATTTATTATTTTAGACCAAGAAAAAGCAAGGTACTTCAAAAGGGGAAAACTCGGGTTCCTTAGACTTTTTAAGGGGCTTGATTCGAGGTAGGTGATGGTTGTATGATTTTTGATATGTATGCATGCCTATAGCTTTATAGTATCACATGTATAATTCATGTTGGGAAAACATAAGAAAGAATGTGGAATGACATTTGATAATCTCATACAATGAACTTGTTTATGTTATTTATGGTTTAAAGTGTTATTGTTCATTATGATTGTGATTGTGAATGATTGATGGTTGAATTATGTACCAGCCAGTACATTAATACTAATGGTTGGCTTGGGTACCACACTTGGTATGACTACTAACTTTGGTTAGCTCGTTTACCACAATGGTACACTAATAGTTTGTGCGTAGATTCCTTGAGAGGACAAAGTATGCGTATTTGTGGTTCCATGAAAGGAGCGGGTCCTTGCAATTGTAATCATGTGGGATATGCTCGAGGTATTGGTTGATTGATGGTATTGTGACTCACTGTTTATGTATTGATGATTAGGGTATATGTAATTTCTTGTGTTTACTATGTTGTAGTTGTCTATTAACATTCATGATTTGGACTTTCTGTGTGATCCTATATAAGTACACAACCATAGAGTACTGATACTGCACTTGTTCTATTATTGTTGAGTATAGGGCATCTTCTTATGGCTAATACGAGACCTCACATAAGGAATGCTTGACTTCAAATCAAAGGGTGAACTACTCTTTTAGGTTGTCATGAGTTTTTCTACATTTTACTGCCCACGTTTTTGGGCAAACACATTAGACTATTAGGTCATGTTTTTTAAGCTTTTGGGGTTGCATCCCCATTCTAGACTTATTTAGAGTTTTGGTACCACAACCTTCAGTTTCTTGTAGTTTTATTTTCGCTGATGTTTTAAGTATCGATTGAGTTTATGGGGACTCAATTCGTTGGTTGTTTTCAAGATTGTTTCTTGATATTTGTTTGTTGACTTGGTTTAGAAAATGGTGTGTTGGGTAATTTTTGGGTTGGTAGTTTGTTACACTCACGACGGTCTATGTCATGACATAAACTAAACAAGATATAAATGAAATAGGAATCTACTAAAACCACTGAATCAAGAGGAGTGTTTATCAATGAATAGATGAATAAAAGCAACCAAATCGATAACATGTGTACACCCAATATACTAACACAAGAGAAACCACAAGAATTGTGGAATAATGTCACTATAGATAAAAATAAATAGAGGGTAGAGTTAGACCGGGAGAAAAGTGAATTAGAGAAATAGATATGCAATAGAATACTAATCACAAAAGATCAATAATTAGACAAGAAAGATATATCAAAAACTAGATCTAAAATATAACTCCAACTCTGCATATAGATTTGGAAACAAATCTAAAAATCAAAAACTACAGGCAACC
>JAJOOH010019861.1:0-11228 GCA_029582605.1 Solanum gracilifrons | reverse complement strand
TAGTCATATGTCGTTTTCTTGATGTTATTGTCTCCGTTGTGGTTTATGCACTATTTTTCTTATTGGATGTTATGTTTTATATAATGTTTCCTCTCCTCTTCTTGGTTTGGATGTATTTGAGCCGAGGGTCCACCGGAAACAGCCTCTCTACCTCCACGAGGTAGTGGTAAGGTCTGCGTACACTTTACCCTCCCCAGACCCCACTTTGTGGGATTTCACTGGGTATGTTGTTGTTGTATAATTTTATGATTGCAATTGTGCATCAAAACAGAACATGTGTAATTACACTATGGCATCCAAACATGACATGTGTAATTACAATGTAATTACACTGTGGCAACCAAACAGGTCAGTGTAATTACTAGACAGTGTAATTACTAGGCTGGTAATTACTACCCTAGTAATTACACCAATTCCAATTATCAAGTGACTTTCCAAACAGACCCTATGAGTACAAGATTGTATTTTTGTAGATAGGTAAAATATAATAAAAGTTGAACATAGATTTTTATTAAACAATGTGCAGTAACTTTTAAACAATAACATGTACGTGAGACTTTTTTTACTGGATCATACATAATGGACAAGGACTTACAAACCTAAAATAACTTTGAACTTCCCTTTAACCGTTTAACGATATGTTAAGTGAATTCAAAAGCTTAAAATAAATCAATGAATTATTTTATTTTGTTAGCACAATATAAATTTCAACGAAGGAAATTCAATTGAATCGTTTTCTCAATAATTACCTTCATGGCTCCACCTAGGGGAAAAGACAGAAAATTTTAGAAGGTTCAAGATTTAATATTTATATTACCTACCAAAACTTTAATAGATAAGAAAAAATTACTAATATTTTCTACTTTTAGTGAAATTTAACCCTTATCTCCTATGATTTCCGCTCATTTCATTGCCATGAAAACCCCTTAATTATTTTGTTTTTCAAAAGAAATCCTTTTATTTTTGCTCATGTGGACTTACTAACTTAATTTATATAGCAATCACTTAATTTCCTAGCCTATATATACTCACCCTGCCAACATCATTTGATAGACAAGTCTAAAATATTTAGTCTATGAGGTTTGCATGAAGATGTAGAGAGTGAAGTTGCAGCCAAGGATGACTTGCCGGACCATAAATTGCAAGGATTTTCTAATTCCGGCAAGTTGTTCTTGGCTATAGTTTGCTCTCTTCTTCTCATGTCATCCTCGTTAGACCTATTTTTTCCTACTCCTCCAAAATAATTTTCAATTTTGAGGGTGTATTATTTGCTATGAAGGATTTTTAAAATCACTTTTTAAATATTTTGTACGTATTATCTAAAAATCGTTTGTGTATAACATAGGAAAACACTATAGGAGTTGAAGGTGGGGGTAGGGGTGTTATGATGGGTGAAATCAGAGATGTATTGAAGGGTGGGGAAGAAATAATCATGTTAAATACGACATGTGATATTTTAGTGGATCCATTTAGTTGAAATGTTCTATATTTCGATAAGGTATATGACAGTTCTGGCAGTGTGGACGAGATGTTATATCATCACGTTGCTCATAGTGATTGTTGTCGGTTAGAGAATCTCACAAATAGAGTTAAAAGTGTATTTTTATCACATCACTTAATATGTTGAGTTTAGAGATGAGTAAGTATTTTGTAAAGTTAAAATAATTTCACTCCTTTATTTCCTTACATTCAGTTGAATATATATATTTATACCTATTGTAGTCCTTTCATTCAGTTATTTCACTTCGGCTTTATTACATATTCGTACATTCAATGTACTGATGTCATTCGACCTGCATTTTTTATGATGCAGATTCAGGTACTTAGGATCTTCAACAGGAATTTCCTTGAGATCACTTCATCCGTCCGTTAGCTTTTGAGTGAGGCCTCCTTGCTTTCGGAGGACTTCAATTTTTATGAGTTGATAGCAGTAGCTTTTTGGATGTGTCTTGGGTCCTGTCCCGACACTCATCTTTATACAGTAGAAGCTTCATAAATAGATAGTTTTGGAGAGTTCTTTCAATTTCAGATGTTTTACTTAAAACTTATGTTTCCTACTCAGTATACTCGGAGAGTTTTGAGATTCAATAAACTATTGATTAAGCATTTCTTTTAGTTTGATGCTTGCGAATGATTGAGTTAGTCTTTCACTTATAGTCAATCAGAATGAGGGTTCTTTTGGAGATCAACAATGATTTTCGAGCGTCAGTCACGTCTAGGGTATAGGTTTGGGTCGTGACAATTTGCTCCATAACTAAAAACATTCGGTTCCCCCATTCTGTTTGAAAATACAAAATCAATATTAAACAACAGAATTACCAAATACTTCGCATCGCGAGAAACAAAACTTAAATAACTTGATGCAGATTTTATTTCTTTAACCAAGTTAATCAGTGGAGTAGAAAATGTTTCAATTTTATTCCTAACAAAATATAAGATGAAGTAGAAATATAAATAAATTTAAATTTGTTAAACTCTTTATCCATGTACTTAGAATAGTAAACCAGAAATACTGTTAAGATGAAAAGAAAGAAAATAACTGAGTCTACAGAATTTTTTGTGTGTCCTTATGGACTATAATTCCCTCACTATATCCGAAGTTATGAATTATTTCTTTTCAGGATAAAACGGAAAAACCTATTAAAGAAGTAGTGGTGCCTCACACTTTCTTAACTTTAGTGAACTCAAAAGTTATCAACGAAATCACACAAAGACTCTACTTTATTTGTAAAAAATGTATGTAAAAGAAGGAGGAAATTTGTTGCAGAAAACTGAAAAGAGACCTCTCTATTTAATTATAACCAATGATCGGTGCAAACTCACCTGCTTAGAACATGCATGGTGTCTTTTGGGAAAAGAGATGTCAGTTCGGAAGGAACATGTCCTTTCCAAAACAGTTCATGAATTTTAAATTAATTCCGTTGAGTGAATTAATTAGTCAATTATGTTACGCGAATTTAATTAATTCAAAATTTTAATTAATTAATAAATAATTCAGCAAATTAATATCAAGAAAAGGAAATAAATTAATGAGACAGATAAAAAAATTTTGTCTAAAAAATTATCAATCAAATTATTTGCCGAAGCTGAGGTCCAGTTAACGATGGCGCAAGAGGCACCTTCTACTTAACCCTTTAAAGCTAGAAAAATGTTTCTTAATATAAGGACAAAACTTTTTCTTTCTTCTACAAGGGAGAAATGACTTTTCATTTTCCCTTTACTTGATTCGCCTAGATTTCTCAATTCACACCTTACTTAAACCCAACAATACCAATCATCAAGTTGAAATCCTTCTTCCTTGAATTGTGTAATCAGTCCATCGATAAAACTCAATTTCTTTTTGGCTCTAAAAGTGTTTCTCACCACCTTAGCCCATTCATCATAGTTGTCGCCCTTCAGAACCACAGGAGTTATACATATTCCGGTTTGATCTGCTGAAAGTAAGAACTATTGAGAAGTTGGATTGTTAATGGGAGTTATATATGCTACTTTCTGATCTAGTGCCTCCGTCTTTATTCTTATTCTTATCGTCGCCCACCATCTCCCAATTTTTTTCTATGTTATAGCCATTGATACCATGAAAGAATGTACTTCAATGCTTTCTGTTATTTCTTATTTAATAGGTTGTAGCCAAAGTTAAGGTAAGTCTCCTAAATATATACACCTTCCAAAAATATTCCACCACCTATGTACACTCTTACTAAATCTCTTAATACTCTAAAACATTTAGCAACATTTATATAGAATGTTATTTATAAATCACGCATTTATTGTTGTTCATCTTGTATTCCTAAGATACTTAGAACAAAACTTTGAAGAACTTGATAAGATACAATAAAGTTTAAGAACATTTTCACAACTAGAGAATTAAAACTAGTAGAGAAACTAGAATCAGAAACAGATTAGAAAAAATATACGAAATACTTTTTCTTAAAGAAGAATTGTTATCAATCTGTGTTTAAAGAATCTTACTGATTCTAACAAAACTTTGCAGAAACACGAAGTTACCAAAGTTTAATGAACCAATGAAGAACAGAAGAATATAAATTAATTCACAAATCTAAAATCTGTAACGCATACCAAAATTTGGAAAAACAGAAAGAAGATCAAGCCCACTGAATGCACAGTGTCCCCTTAAGGAAATTATTCCCCTCTAGTATCCGAGGTTTGATTTGAAATATGTCCTCCCAGGATAGAATGACCCCAATCACCAGTGTATTGATACCCAAAACGCTGGTGTCATCGAGCCACTCAACGGCAGTAAAGTACACTTAGAATACTAGATTTAGTAGTAGAAGAAGAAGTCCAGAAATTTGTTCTTTTAAAATGAGAGGAAATCCCTCAATTTATAGAAAACAGAGAGTAGTGTGAAAAGGTTCTTATTGTGCCTTACCGGAAAGGTCACAAACCTTTGAAAAGTCATAATCTTTCGGAAAGGTCACCACCTTTCATAAAAGTCACAACTTTTTATAAAAGTCACAACTTTTGATAAAAGTCACAAATCTTCATAATAGTCGCAACTTTTCATCAAAGCCGGAAAGGTCACAAACCTTTGAAAAGTCATAATCTTTCGGAAAGGTCACCACCTTTCATAAAAGTCACAACTTTTGATAAAAGTCACAAATCTTCATAATAGTCGCAACTTTTCATCAAAGTCACAACTCTTCATAAAAGTCGCAACTCTTCATTTTCCATTCACACCTTTTAAAACCCAGCAATCCCCTGCATGAATGGGGAATGACTCCAAGACAAAGAAACTGACAAGTATGTGTACTTTACAAGCAAGAATTAATTGCATCTGGATAAGTAGGTTTCCCCTTGGACTTTCCGTAGTGAACATATGTCGGATATATTCGGCAATCGGTAAATGCAATATCTTTGAACCGTCGAGCTTTGGTGTATACCTAGACAACCATATGTCACACAATTAACCCTTTACCGTTTATGGTTCTTACGATTGTGTTCGTTTCAGCCATGAACACCTCCTGGTTTCATGAGTGTATAGAGAATAGGCTTTTGACAATAATTCTCTTTGAAGCGGCTTACACTTCACACCCACATAGGTGATTTCTAACCGTGTTATCGCGTAGATACACTATTTGGTCAAATTTGCCGAACTTAGCAAATCATTAAAAACATTAAGCTTTAGTAACTCATTAACAAGCCTTAATGTTGTATCCTTGATCCTGAGCATTATCTTTATCATGAGAATGGATTGAGTTTGTTGACAATGCCGAACCGTCAGTCACAACTTTGTTTTTCTCCTTGAATCTAGCTCTTGGGATCTCCAGTCTGCTAGATAAAGTTACCGCCATGATGACTTGTCCTAAGCCGTAAACCCATTCCCTTAGATGATCTTTAAACTTTCTCTCTACTTAGGCCTTTTTGTAAGTGGATCCGAAACATTATCATTTGACTTTACATAGTTAATTGTGATAATTCCACTAGAGAGTAGTTTTCTAAAGATATCATGTCTATGTTTTATATGACGAGACATTCCGTTATACATCATGCTCCATGCCCTACCTATTGCATCTTGACTATCAAAGTGTATGCATACTGATGTCAAAGGTTTGGGCCAAAAAAAATATCTATCAAGAAATTTCAGAGTCTTTCAACTTGTTCACCAACCTTATCTAGAGCACCTAGCTCAGCGATCATTGTAGAGCTAGCAATACATGTCTTTTTGGAAAATTTCCAAGAGACTGCTCCTCCACCAAGAGTAAATACATATCCACTTGTGGATTTTACTTTATTTGATCCCGGTGATCCAATTTGCATCACTATATCCTTTCAATACCGTAGGATATTTGTATAATGCAAGATATAGTTTTGAGTATGTTTTACCTTTAAATACCCCAAAACTCTTTTCATTGTCATCCAATGAGTTTAATTGGGATTATTTGTGAACCAACTTAGTTTATTAATAGCACAGGTTATATCTGATCGCGTACACTTTTTGATATACATCATTATTCCCAATACTCTAGTATAATCCAATTGTGAATCACTTTCACCTTCATTCTTTTGAAGTGCAAAGCTCACATTATTGGAGTCTTGACAATATTAAAATCCAAATATTTGAACTAGTCAAGTACCTTTTCAGTGTAATGAGACCGTGGCAATGCTAAACAGCTTGGAGTTCTAAGGATTCTTATACCTAAGATCACATCAGCAGCTCCACGATCTTTTATATCAAAGTTGCTTTCTAGCATATGCTTAGAAGTATTTATGTCATTAGAGTCTCTACTGATGATCATCATATCACCAATATACAAACAAACAATGACCTTGTTATTTTAATGTAAACATATTTATCACTTTCGTCATTCTTAAATCCATTTACCAACATAGGTTGGTCAAATTTCTTATGTCATTGTTTGGCTGTTTGTTTTAGTCTGTAAAGTGACTTAACAAGTTCACACACTTTCTTTTCTTTACCAGGAACCACAAAACCCCTTGGGTTGTTCCATGTAAATTTCTTCCTCCAATTCTCCATTTAAGAAAGTTGTTTTCACATTCATTTGATAAATTTGGAGGTCATATATCACAACTAATAATATTAGCATCAGAATGGATGTAATTCTTGTTACTGACGAGTATATATCGACAAGCTCAAGACCTTGTTTTTGTCTAAAGCCTTTGACACAAAGTCTTGCTTTATATTTGTTAACAGTTCCATCGACTTTCATTTTTCTTCTGAAGATTCACTTTGAACCCAAAGTTTATTTTCTAGAAGAAGATCAATTAACTTCCAATATGGCTGCTCAAGATTTCATCAATCTCACTATTTACACCATCTTTCCAAAAGGATGAGTCTACAGAAGACACAAAAAATGTTACAAAATTATATTCGAAGGAAGTAAATGTCCTTTGACATTTACTACGCCTCTGAATCTGTTTATTAAGTACATTCTCCTTTTTCCTTTCCAAGGTCTTTTAGACCCTTCACTAGACTACTCAAGTCTAATTTTACAGTCCACAATCATAGGTCCTATTTAATCCTTTTAGAAATAGGAACTTGAACTTTGGCTAGACACCCCCACACTTTGAAATATTTCAAGTTGGATTTCCTTCCTTTCCATTTCTCATATGGAATAGATTGTGTCCTGAACAAACAAAATTGCTTTCTTTCTGAAAAGACAACTTTTTCCCGTTCCCTTTTGCAGTAAGGATAGTTCCTCCACACAAGTTTTGTGGTAAACCCGAACTTATAAATAATGCATCCATCATTTTTTTCAACGTTCGGTTTTTCATTAGATTGAGGTGAATAGGGCAGCAGTTTGATGGATAATTCCACTTTCCAAACATATTTCTGCACAAACAGATTTATACTCTCCATTATTATCACTTCTTATATTTTTCCCAACTGATTTTCAACTTCGATATTTTTCATTGTCTAAACATTTCTATTGCTTCATCCTTATCATTCAGCAAATAGACATAGTCATTTCTAATGCAATTGTCAATGAAAGTTATGAGATACTGTTTTCCACCACGAGATGGTGTTGACTTCATATCGCAAATGTCAGTGTAAATCAACTCTAAGGGATTAGAATTCCTTTCAACAGATTTATAAGAATGCTCAGCATACTTAGACTCCACACAAACATGACATTTTTATTTATTGCACTCAAAGTTAGACAAAACTTCTAAGGTGATCAGTTTTCCTTACAAGGTGTTGTAATTGACATGCCACAAGTGTTTATGTCACAAACTTTGACTCAAGCAAGTAAGAACAAATAAAAATTTTGAGTTTGAAAAGCTCTTCGCGAGGTAGTTTTTTTCTCACTAATATTTTTTATCCTATTTCTTACAATTTTGTGTGATTTAAACATTGTTTAGAGTCATCACCTTGTCAAATGTCCTTTTCAGAAGGAACTTTCCATAACTTTCAATTTGATTGTTATAGAACTACCCATGAGCAAAGTTTCATCGGGTCCAATAAAGGCAATATAGTCCAAATGTTTCTTTTATAGAACATAACAAATGACTATTCACCAATATTCATGTCTATGCAAATACTTTTTATTATAATAGACATATCTTTTCATGAAAAATCACAACATTTTAAGCGACACTTTTTCATAAAAGAACACAATTATTTTGAACAAGTATATATAGAATTTGGTAGTTACTAGTCACACCATATACTAGTAATAGAGAAACTCAACAACCGCAATACAAAATATACTCCAAGAATTTTGTGGGTCTAACATAATACAAAAGTATCATTGAATTTCATATCTTTTGCTCCAAAATTAAATTAGACACCAAGTCTAATCATAAGCAAAGAACCCCCACATTTTAAATGTGATCTCAAAAATATTTTTCAAGTATTTGGAAATAGTTTTTCCACATATTTTTCCAAACTATCAAAATGTCATTGACACTATGAAACCTCTTTCGGAAATATTATTCTACAAAAGAATTATATTGCTTCAATTCTCTTTGACAATCTTTACATAGTGTCAAAGTTCATTCCATAGAGGTACAAAATCACAAACTCTAAGTCACTGGTATTTTTCCATTTATTACAAATAGACATACCACTTAGTATTTAGAATACTAACAATAAAGACAAATTTTTTTGTACAATGTGTTTCTATATAACAATGAAGTTTATAGAAAGTCAAAAGTACAACATTGACTTATTATGTGAAGTTTTCATATTTTTCAAACCAATTGCGTAGTCTGATTTATCCAGAGTAGTAAACAACAAAAGTTTTTAGTCTACAAAAATCAAACACAATCAAATTTCACATGGAGTACAAAACTACAAAAGTTTTTTTTTTCTCCAAACATAATTAAACATATTCTTTATCACATATAAATATTTTTCTTTTCAAATAATCTTCCAACTATAACATTTTGACATACTATTTTATCAAACAAAAATATGCATCTCTCATTTTGCAAACTAAAGAATTTTAAAGGCAACACTATTTGCCAAGCAAAATTCATTCCACAACAAATGGTTTGCAGATCTTTTTCTAAAGATACACATGCTAAAAAATCAAAATTGTTAACTCTTCGAAACTATTTTCCTCCTTAGATAAATAATAAGAAGGTTACCTGGTGTAATCTTTAACCGAAATAGCAACAATTTTTTCTGTACATTCTCAGATCGACCTTGCTAAACAAAGCACCGAATTCTGGAGATGTAATGCATTAATCTTTTACTTCCATGATCTGGTTCTCTCAATCAGTAGAATACAAGAAATACCAACAGTATAATAATTTCCTTAAGATTGTTGTTCATCTTGTATTCCTAAGATACTTAGAACAAAACTTTGAAGAACTTGGTAAGATACAATAAAGTTTAAGAACATTTTCACTACTAGAAAATTAAAACTAGTAGAGAAACTAGAATCAGAAACAGATTAGAAAAAATATACGAAATACTTTTTCTTAAAGAAAAATTGTTGTCAATCTGTGTTTAAAGAATCTTACTGATTCCAACAAACTTTGCAGAAACGCGAAGTTACCAAAGTTTAATGAACCTATGAAGAACAGAAGAACATAAATTAATTCACAAATCTAAAATCTGTAACGCATACCAAAATTTGGAAAAACAGAAAGAAGATCAAGCCCACTGAATGCACAGTGTCCCCTTAAGGAAATTATTCACCACTCTAGTATCCGAGGTTTGATTTGAAATATGTCCTCCCAGGATAAAATGATCTCAATCACCAGTGTATTGATACCCAAAACGCTGGTGTCAGCGAGCCATTCAACGGCAGTAAAATACACTTAGAATACTAGATTTAGTAGTAGAAGAAGAAGTCCAGAAATTTGTTCTTTTAAAATGAGAGGAAATCCCTCAATTTATAGAAAACAGAGAGTAGTGTGAAAAGGTTCTTATTGTGCCTTACCGGAAAGGTCACAAACCTTTGAAAAGTCATAATCTTTCGGAAAGGTCACCACCTTTCATAAAAGTCACAACTTTTCATAAAAGTCACAACTTTTGATAAAAGTCACAAATCTTCATAATAGTCGCAACTTTTCATCAAAGCCACAACTCTTCATAAAAGTCGCAACTCTTCATTTTCCATTCACACCTTTTAAAACCCAACATTTATTATTACCGTTAACTATAATGTCTATAACGTAACGATAATTATATTATTTTCATAAAAATCTTTATTCATTATAGTGTTATCTGATTTTGTAAAACTTGGAACAAAATTCTCAAATAACACTAAGGAAAATTTGATACACTAACTAGAAAACGTAAGGATATTCATATTGATCGATCACTACTTGAAGGTAACTACTATTGGACTCCTAACAAAGTGTTTGGATGATGTCCATCTCAAGTATCCTTGAACAAATTTAGTGGTTGAACTACTTGATTCGCGGCTAAATGTTACTTGATATGTTTTCTCCTATTCAGCTCGGAGAAATTCAAGAGAGGAGGGTTAACTTTCACTTCAACTCCTTGAGGTGGCACGATCTCTACAACGTAGGACGAGACAGCTTCACCAACATTAGTCACTGTCCTTGTATACGTTTGAGCTTCTAATCCAAGTCCAATTGAAAACGAAGGATAATTTAGTTCTGCTTCAGCAATTTTTGATAAGCAATTTACTTTTCTCAATATAGACATATAAGCTGCTTTGTTTGGGTATTTTAAACCACATAAATACTGAACATAATCCTCGGGTTTGATGTCATAGATTAAGCCTGGATTACTAGCTCTTGACGGATTAACATGTCCTGCACCAGTGGCGAACAAGTCTTTTCATCAAGATCAGCAGTTGTCATGATTGCTGATTTGATAGCAGCTGGAGACCAGTCAGGGTGTGTACGTTTTACTAATGTTGCAATTCCAGATACATGAGGGCAGTGGCGGAGTCAGGATTTAGATTGAGGGGTGTCAAAATATAAAGTAGTATGCAAACAAAAAATTCAACAAAATAAATTTTACTAAAAAAAGCAAAACACAATTACATTATTACAATCGTACTCGACGCGGTTTCATCTCTTGAAATGTTTTTACAATAGTATCATTAGAAATATTAATAAATACATCTTTTTCTACAAAAGGAACTAGACAACCACTCAAAAGCTCATCATTCATCCGATTCCGCAAGGCATTTTTAATAAACTTCATTGCCGAAAAAGCTCTTTCAACGGATGCAGTGGCAACTGGTAAAAGCAAAGCAAATTTCACTAAGCGGAATACAAGAGGAAAGTTTAGGTTCTTCTTTGTCTCAACTAATTTT